>VDFB02271162.1:0-180531 GCA_007258455.2 Sequoia sempervirens | reverse complement strand
AGCCACTACCACTAGAAGAGGAGGGGTCTCATTAGGACTAGATAGAGGTAGCACACACCTAATAGATATTGAACCCACCTCACACATATCATTCCAATTAATAGGGAAAGACAAGAGGGGGATGCTTCTCTTAAGGCCCCAACCAATGGATCCAAAGAGTCAAGAAACTCACCCTTTAGAGTCCATGATGACACCTAACTATTCATGAATTGAGGTTTCTTGGAAGAAGCAATAGGGCCAATGCTTCTGCACACATCCAAGTTCTATAGGTCTAACAATTTGATATCCTCCTCAATAGCTAGAGGATGTCACTAGGTGTTTGAATCAATATCTTTTCCATCACCATCCTCATCATCCCCTCCTTTTGAGCTCTCCTCATTCTTGCTCAATGCTTGTTCAAACACTTTGTTGTTCCCACTCATCATTTTGAAATGAGAGGTTAGTCAAGTCTTATAAATAATTTGTTGATTCTATAAAACAAAAATATATAATTATCAATATTATATAAATTTGAAAATCTAATTACAAATTAATATATTGTATATTTAAAGAATATAAAAAAATAAGATTAAAAATAAAAATAAATTCAATTAAGAAAACAAAATTTAAGAAGATAATCAAAGTAACTATTCAAGTAAAAATAAAATAATTGTAAAATATTTCTAAAGTAAAATACCCCTTTAAATATATTAACCTATGCTAATAAAAAAATGAAAAAACATAAAATATACACACCACTTGATTTAATTGATAACAAATTGATAACTTTGTTAAGAGTAAACCTTACATTCTCATTATTTTAAAAAATAAGAATCCATTCCAAAACATTACAATGAAGCAGCCCCCTCTTTTGCTTGGGCTTCCTTTAAAATAATGTAAATATGAACTATCCAACTATTTTTGAAAAGTAAACTTAAAAAAATAAACTAATAGAATACTCTTCCACTTGAAAAATTAAAATTGAAAAAATTAAGGCATGTACTTAAGCTATCATTCCTTTATTTTGTTACATAATGAGATTAGAGTTCCTTAGGAATATTTTGAAGCAAGTGTAAAACATAAGATGATGTTTGCAATAAACATGGCGCCCTTTTCCACAACAATTTTTTCCAATAAATTTACCCTCACCTTTAATTTATCCAAATTTACATTAAAAAAACACCTTTACATAGTCGCTAGGGCTTAAATTTGATGGCCTAATGACCGTATTTAGATATTTTTGCCGTAAAATACAATCAAAATTTTAAGAAGATTGTATCAGATGAAAGGAGAGATTTTGGATAGACTGTCAAAATTTATATAGAATTATAATGATATATATATTTGATTTATATATAATTTTACTTACACTAAGGTATATCATAATGTTTTAAGGGCACCTTTGAATAGATAACCGTCATTAAAAAATTGCTGAGAGGCAAGGTCGACCGTCAAATTTAAGCCCTGATACCCATAGAAGTATACAACGTTATCAACTCAATGCCAAGTTTAGCCAGCCTATCCTCCTCCTCACCAACAAATAATATGCAGTTTCTTCATGTTTGCAACACATCACACATCTGTGTGGTCCCACCACACCAATACAATTCAAATATTCACCTGTTAAAATCCTCTCATGGAGGGCTATCCATGAAAAAGTTCCCGCTTTTGGGAGGACCATCATCCACCAACACAACTTGTTTGGTCACAACACTACTTTTGTTTCCTTCTTCGAGACCTCATAATCCAACCTTTGTCTTACAAGTATATATTCATATGAATAGTTTCAAATCTATTGATAGATAAAGGTATGGGAAAATCAACGTTATGGAATAAAATACCTTTTTCATTTTTGTAAATGATGATACTCTTTGGTGGTTTAGAGTTTGAAATTTTAGTTTCTCCTAGACACTAATTATTATCTATATGTTGAAACTTGTTTTATAAATTAAAAGGGAGAGGATTTAGGTAAGATCTTTATTATATTAAAAATAATATAGTTGTATTGTCAATTTTATTCATTCTATTAGATTATAGAAGAATCGAGAGTGAATTCACATCCAACTTTCCAAATAGCATATTTAGATGATTTTTTAATAATATTAATCTTATCATTATTTTTTTCAACATTTTCATTTTTAGCAAGCATTTTATTTAATTATTTTAAATTTTAGTGTTTGAACATTAACAATTTCAGTTTCAATTTATTAAATATATCAAGTTTTCACAATCTGTAATTTTATTCAATTTTTGTTTCTAGCTTTGACTGTGTGATATTTTTTTCCATTAACATTTTTGGTGATCCATCATCAGAATGAATAGAGAGCATAAGGAAGAGAAATGGATTGTTGCAAACCAAAACCATCTAAAAAGGAGAGTAGAGGGGGGAGGGGGGAAGAGTTACACATAGTTTAAGGAAAAAAGAAAATAAGGAAAAAAGAAAAGTAAAATATTAAAGAAATTAAAGAAGGAAGAGAATCAAAGGTCTTGATAGATGAAATCTATCAGGATATAAAATAATAAACATTATAGAACACAAAGACAATAACAAGGACTTGGGTCTATTGTAATTAGGTTTACCAAAATTAAGAACTATTATTAGAAGCAATATAATGAACAATATATAGTTCTATCCTTGAGGTTTAAGAAATATATAATTCTAAATGCATTGCAAAATAATTCAATTTAATTTATATTTAAAGAAGAGTGCTTGCCTTGACGAACTCATACCCATCAACCAACCTTATATAATTATTTTTCTTGCTCAACCTATTTTTTGAACTAGTTTAATCTTCTTCACTAAAATTTTATTACTTTTGTCTTTATACCACACAAAAATCTTATAAGAAAATTAATTTAATGTGAAAGAGAGTTGAATTTGGTGCCAATAATTAATATTGATACAAATTTCATTTCAAAGGTTAATTATTTTTTAAAGAAAAGACTATTTATGAAATTTTTAGGCCCAACAACTCTTTTTTATATGTTAAATTAATATATATCCTACTCAAATTTAATTTCCCCCTAAAAAACCCTAAGATTGCTTTGGAATTAGGATTACAAATCCCAAACCTAGTAAAAATTGCAAACCATAGGATGAGTGGCACCTTGAGACTCTCAACTTTAACCTTCAAACTAACAGGTTAATCCAATTTGGAGAAAAAAAACTTGGCTTGTAGAGGAAACTCTCATGATTGTAGAAATTTGATTTATTCTTTATTATAAATATATTATTTAATTATTAATTATTTTTTATATAAACTATGTCTATATGTATATTGAAAAACTCATTACTTTTATTCTTTAAATCTAAAAATTGAAAAACAATTCTCTCTTTACATATGCTTGAAAAAAAATATTCCATTTTTCATCTCATAAAAGAAAATTCATTGATATTTTTGAATGTTATATCAAAAAGATATTAATTAATTTATAACATTTTTCAAAAAAATATTTTATACAATTCTATGAGTCGATTACAATAATACAATATTTTATAGGAAAATATTAAATTTTTATCTCAACAAAAATATCAATGGAATCTACTCTTTTAATTTTGTTGAAATTTAAAATAGTATTTTTTGAAAAACGTGATTTCTCTAAAATTAATTAAAAATATTCCAAAATAAATTAGTATTTTATGAACTACATTAAAAATGCTACAACTTCTATTACTAACATTATTTTGAAAATTTTTGGATAAGCTTTTCAACTTGTTATACAAAATTATCTTATATTGATATTTTGGCTTTAGTAAAATTCACTGATATTTTTAAATATATTTTGATTAAAAATATATATATTAAAAAATATTTATGCCGTTACCACCTGGTGAATTGCTCTAGGTGAATTTTACTTGGTTGTGAATTTGTCAAGGCGGTGAATTTTCCCACGATGAATTGCTAGTAGTGAATTTTCCGATTGTTGACGAATTTACTTAACTTGGTTAAAAGTGTTGATTGAATCATGAATAGCTTACACTTACACAATCCAAAAATTGATTATTAAAAAAGTTGAATCTTTAAATTAAAAGCATGTATTTTATAAAATTAATTTAGAAAATTGCACATGTAATTTTATACATACAAAATATAATGTTATTACAAAATAGAATTGAAACAATAACATTTATTTTCTATAAATTAAAGATAGTCATCAAATCAGTTCACATAGCCATTAAGATGACAAGTAGAAATTTGGTTAGCCATTAAGATGACAAGTAGAAATTTAAAACCAATGTATTATTTAGGAGGGAAATGTAATCAAACTTGAATACAATTATATTCAAGTACATCCATATGCTCTTTTGACAGGCAAACCATGACTTCTACACCTCCAACACTACTGTATGAATCAAACAATATTATAAGACCTTCAGTGAGCATTAATGAAGGCCCTACATATACTGGCTCACCCATTCCAAAATGAAAATTATTCATACGAAATTTCATCCAACTTATTGGTATCACATCAGTTCCATCATTAAGGCTTGTTGGCCCTAAGATTTTCTTCCTTAGCTCAAAAAAATCAATCGCTGAATGTATGAAATCATCATCAACCCTAATAACGGACTTGTGGATTAACTCTAAAATAAACTCCAAAGGTCCATTTATGATCTCTGAGGCAATGGTTTGAGCACATGATTCATAGACAACATTACCAAAGTATTCTTTAGGCAAGGGAGGATTCAACCTTTTCCTTCCACCCACTGGAATGCTAGCTTTTGTTTGTACATCCTCATCAAGCCCTCGAGCTTTGTAATGCATTTCCACATATGGGCAACAAGGATTTCAAAAGTGGTGTAGGGTTTTTTCGATTTATCAGATCCATTTACCTTTGACTTGAGTTTTTGTAAAAATATTGTATCAAAATGAAACTTTTTTGTGGTAAGAGTGGACATTATTGGAGAAGGCTCATGGGATATACTATTATATTAATAATGATCAAAACATGGTTGGGGAGGATCTCTTGATTTTAATAGAGATCGGTCACGTATTGGAGGTAGAATACTCTCTCCTCTAACAATTTTTCCTCATGAATTCATGAAAAATGTAGCTGCTTGTCCATCTGCAACATGATGATGTCTAGCTAGGCCTATCACCAACCCTCCACAAGTAAATATAGTAAACTACATCAACATATTTATCAAAATATTGTTAGCATAATATATTTAAACAATAATTTAGAAAAGTGTTATAATATCTGCACGAGTAAATACATCTCTTTATATATGGCTTCAGGCAAATTCACCATCAACAATTCACTGTCAATAATTTCACTTCCAACAATTCATCGTCAATAATTCATCATCATGACAAATTTATCTTGTGAAAAATTTAATTTCACTTCCAACAATTCATCGTCAATAATTCATCATCATGACAAATTTATCTTGTGAAAAATTTACTTTATATGTGGCTTCATACAAATTCACCATCAACAATTCACTGTCAATAATTTCACTTCCAACAATTCATCGCCAACAATTCATCATCATGACAAATTCATCTCGTGGAAAATTCACTGCCATGAATTGCTGGTGAATTGTTAGTGGTAAATTTTTCACAAGATAAATTTGTCATGATGACGAATTGTTGACGATGAATTGTTGGAGATAAATTTATTGACTGTAAATTGTTAGCAGTGAATTTTCCTATAGACCTTACATGCATATAGTAGGATATCATACCTGCATGAGTGAAAGCTCAGCGACAACGGTGGGCGTGGGTGGCACCAACTCAAGGAGGAATGCAGAGGGATGGAAGGGCATTGCATCTGCTTTTCCTTCTATCACAACCACACCCTCGTCATTCAGATTGATGCCAAGGAAGCCATTGGGTGTGTCTTTCGTGTATCTCCCTGCCCATTCTCTGAACTCTGCCAGAACTTTGGCCAGTCCTTCCTTCAAGACCTCTGAGCTCGGGGTGGGAGCTTCAAAAACATACACCACCTTGACGTACATTGGATATGCAACTAAATCCAAATTGCTCAGTTCAACAAGCTCACGATCATCTTCACCAGCACAGGGTTTGATCAATACACCTTCACCTCTCACCACCTTCATTCTCCTCCCCTTCCCTCTCTCTTTCTCTCTAATGCAAATCCAATGTCTTGCCTTGTGCTTTCACAATGAGCGTTTTTGCAAGAGAGAGAAGCCCCTTTAAATGACTTGACAATCGCATTTGTAAAATATTAAAAAAAGTTGACGTTCACTGTTTCGAGTTTTAACAGCGCATCTCGCTGTCCTTGACTTCGAGTAGAGATGAAAAGAGTGACGTCCTGCGCATTTAAAATTGTCGAAAATCACAGGAACTCCTTGTGTTGTTAAATGTGCAGCATAGGAAAAAAGTTAGCCAACCGGGCATTCTGTAGAAACTGAAAAAAAAACTTTAATAATTCTTGGCGTTTTTCAATAATTCTGAGATGACGTGTCTGATAAGATCGCTATGGTATAAATGTAGATCGTTTAGCTGTTCGACCCTTGAAGCCTGCAATGGCTATGCTACCATGCTGTCCACTGGACATTCTTGTCTTTCAAACGATTCGTGTGTTTTTAGAACAGATGTTTTGTCTGAGCATCCACTTTTAGCATTTCCAATGCTCGAATTGCCATGTGATTTGGTCGCATCTAATTGTATTAGAATTTATGGTTATTTATTGGCACATATAATATTTATATGAATTGATGATTGTAATTGTTATGGATTAATTTAGGTTGACCTTTGTATAATTGTATATATTTTTTAATAGATTAATAAAATGAGTATTTTGTAATTTGTTGCATAGAATAGATAAGGGAGAGGGTCCAATGGTGTTGAGGGTTATATTGTGCGAGGGGTCCACGTCAGTAGATTCTACATCAACATAAAATTTTTTTTACATACTCGAGAGAGTCCACCTAACAACCCAAATAAATTGAATTGGGAGAAAAATTCACACGTTTTTCAAGATTTTTCGACTGGTTTCCAAAAATCACATTTCTCGACATGTAAAGTGGCATGGACGAACAATGGGCACGTGGTACCTATTTGCCCGTTTCTTGCCACACCAGTCACTGCGAACTTAATTTGTATTAACTACACATTAACTACCCCTCTCCCCTTTGTCGTCGGCCTTTTGACAATCACTTCAACGTGGTTTTCATTTGCTAGGGTTTGTTTTCGCTTCTCTACAACGTCATTCATGCTTGGGGTCTACACATAACGTCATCCATTGAAGGACCAATGGTGGTGCACTTCATGACCGACAGTGGTGAGGGAAGGGACGACTCATGGTGATGCATTTTTCATTGTTACTATGTTTATCAACACTTCCATTGCCAAAGGAAAATAGCAAACTTCTGCCATCATAATTTAGGTTGTCTTCCAACCTCACAAGGGCAATATCTATCCATTGCATGTGTTTTTTTTGAATGTTTGTTGCATGTATTTTTCTATAACTATCTTGTGACCGACTACATGTATATACATATATATATATACACAACTAGCCAAAAGAAATGGTTAATATAACTATAATATTACTAAAAACATGGTACACATTTATGACATTTTGTTTGTTTACCTCTGTAATTTTGATAAATATATTGACAATATTTGAAGTTATGATATGCTCGATTCTTAAGGATTTCTTGTAGCTATATTGTGGTTGATTGTGTGTGTGTGTACACACAATCGATCTTGAGTAATATAGGTTTGCTATTACAATATCTTTAAACAATTGATACATATTTGACATTTTGTTTGTCTACCTCTACAATTTTGATAAATATATTGATAGTATTTGAGGTTATGATAAGCTCGATTGTTAAGAGTTTCTTGCAACTATATTATGGCCGATTGTGTGTATATATACATATATATGTGTGTGTGTCTGTATACCTGGTCGATCAAATAATATATAATTGCTACTGCAATATCTATAAACAATGTATGCAGCTCACCCTGTTAAGGGTATCACACACCTATCATTTGGTCGGCTATGTGTATATATGAATAGTTGTTTTTGGATTCGATTGTGTAAGCTTTTTTGAATCAACGTTTCGAATCACACTCCGTGATCCATCATCAGGATAGAGAGCTCAAGGATATGAAAATTTGTTGCAAACCTAACAGGTATAAGAAGAGGCAAAAGAATGTTAGAGGGATAGGAGGCACAAGGCCCAAGGGATGGCAAGCTAGAAAAATAATAATATAGAAATTAAAAATAAAGGAGACAATTGACAATTAAAAGAACCAATGACCATATAAAGAAATGCAAACAAATGAGAAAGAAGAAAAACCAAAAACCAACTATATATTTTTTATATTAATATATCTTTATTGGTGTCAAGATATATTAATAAAGATGGAGGATAAAAAATCAAACATGAAACAAAAGAGAAATTAAAAAGATGGAAAATATTAATATAGTAAGTATATTAATATTAAATGTTAATATTAAAACAATTTAATAGAGATGGGAAAAAATTGTAACAATAACGAAATTGATAAAGATGGAATATATTAATATAGTAAATATATTAATATTAAAATAGTTTAAAAAAGAAGGATAAAAATCAATAATAGTGTGACAATAGGGATATATTAATAACGAAGGAGGGTAAGAAACAAAATGAAAAATAAAGAAATTAATAAAGAAGGAAGGAAAAATGATACTTTGAAAAGATTAAAGGTAGAAAATAATAAAAATAAAAAAGGGGGGTGAACACAAAAAAGAGCCGAGCAAGAGAAGAAGAATCATAAGAGCAGGTCCCAGAAAATAACTAAAAATAAGAGAGAACAAAGAGAAGGGAAACCACACATCAATCATTAAAAAAGAAGAAATGAAATAAGATGAAAATGAAATAAAAATTAAGAGACAAAATAAAATAGATCAAAATATTTAAATATTAATAAAATAGATTTAAATAAAATAGATCAAAATATTTAAATATTAATTAATATTTTTTACTTTGTAAATTATTAATCAATATACTTAGCATACTTAAATATAGTAATACATTTAAACACATTAATGCATTTAAATATTTGAATGTATTTGATTTCCATTTTTTGTTACTTTTGGGTTTATCAATTTCTTGAATATATTGAATATATCAAGTTATTTGTTTATAAATATATTAATATAGTAATATATTGGTATATTGAATGTAGCAATAGACTTCATAGATTATTGTATTTAATACCTCAATTTTCTTTTATATTATAAGTGCAAAGATTAAAAAACATATATATTAAGATTAATCTAATACATTTAAATATATTAATATATTAAGATATTTAAATATTAAGCAATGTTAATATATAATATGTTTTAATATGTGTTTTTTAAGAAATGTTTTAAATATTAAGAAATGTTAATATGTAATATGTTTTAATATATTTTAACTATATATGAATATATTTTGCACCAATTAAAAATAAATAAATATTAATATATTTAAGTGTATTAAATGTATTAATATGTTTAAATAATTTACTTATGTTAATATATTAAATAATTGAAATATCTTAATATATTAAAATAATTTAACATATTTGAGATATTTAAATTATATGATTAAGATATATTGATTTCCCTAATATATATAATTAAGTTAATATATTTGATATTTAAGATATTTAAGATATTTAATATATTTATTAATTTAACATATTTTATTTCCTAAGTATATTGACATAATTTAAATATGTTGAATTAATATATTAATATGTTAAGTACAAAAATATATTGAAATATATTAAAATTATTAATTGTATTATATTAGTGATTAAATAAATTAAATGTAACAAAGTATTAAACACATAAATTAATTAATAAGAATATTTAATAGATTAATAAACTAGAAATGACGATATATTAATATAGGATAAATAATATTTAATAGATTAATAAATTAGAAATGACGATGAATTAATATAGGATAAATAATATCGAACAAAAGCGAAGAACACAAACAAAGGAAGAAGAACGAACAAAAGCGAAGAACACTAACCAAGGAAGAAGACCTTAAGAACCACAAAAAGAGGAGAACAAGGCAAGTGACCACGACCCTAAAGGAGGGGGAGGGGGGAGGAGGGTGGGAAAGAGCGACAGGGAGGGAAATGGGGTCATGATCGAGGGGGATGGAGGTTTTTAAGGAAAGACAAAAGAGGCTTCCAAGAGAGACTTAAACTCCACCCTTCATTGCGATTAAGGTTGTTGGGGTGATTGATGATTTGAATGGCTTCTTTGAGCTTCCTCTTGCGGAAATTATCTTCAATAAACAAGATTTGAGTGTTTTCTAAACAAATATGGTGTTTGGTTGAAGAGGAGTGCTCGGCTAGGGCTGATTTTAAAACACATTCATGATTGATGTCAGTACCATGCTCTCTGATTCTTGTATTGAATGAGCGACCCGTTTCACCAATATAGGGAGTGCCACAAGAGCAAACCACTTTGTAGACTCCATAGTTTTGATATATGTTTTTAGGGTCTTTGAGAGGCGGGATGTAGTTTCTTAGCGTAGTGAAGGGCTTGAAAGCACATCAAAGGCCTTTTTTAAGAAGGAATTTTGAGATTTTATGGGAAATGCCTTCCACAAAGGGTAAGGAGGCACTAGGGATACAGATAGGTTGTTAAGAGGGGTTGGATTTGGAAGAGATAGAAGAGAAGAAACAACGTTTAGAATGGTTGAGGGCTCTGGAAATTTGTTTATTGGTATAACCATTTACCCTAAAGACCAGGAAAAGATGCTCCAACTCTTGGGTTAAGTTTTCTTCATCGCATATACGATAGGCTCTTGTGGCAAGAGTTTTCAAAATTCCAAATTTTTGGCTGGGATGATGATGGGAAGTGGAGTGGAGGTATAAGTCAGTGTGGGTTGATTTGCGGAAAACCTGGCGACCAAGGGAGCCATCAGATTTTTTGAGGATTGATACGTCAAGAAAAGGTAGATGGTTATTGGATTCAAGCTCCTTCGTGAAAGAGATGAACGGAGCAAGGTTGTTGAGGTGAGCATCAAATTCTTCTAATTTGTCAAGGCCATGGGGCCAACAAACATTGGTGTCATCGACATATCGCTTCCACCACCTTGGCTTGAGGTGGAAGGACCTAAGGGAAATTTCTTCAAAATGTTCCATGTATAGGTTGGCAATGATGGGGGAGAGAGGGGAGCCCATGGCAACACCATCAACCTGTTCATAGATGACATCTTGGAAAGAGAAGAAAGTGGATCTTAGGCATAATTCCACCAAGGTGGCGATCTCAACATTAACTTTTTGCTTAATGATCTCGATAGCATCGGGAATCAGAACTTTGGTGAAGAGAGAGGTGACATCAAAACTCACCAAGATGTCGTTACTTTCTAATTTGATGTCACGGATAAATTGAACGAAGTGGGAAGAGTCTTTGATGAAGGAGTCTGATTTTCCCAGGAGAGGAGAGATTAATTTGGCTAGGAAGGAGGCCAACTTGTAAGTAGGAGAACCTATGGTGTCCACAATGGGTCTTAAAGGAACGCCGGCTTTGTGAATTTTTGGGACCCCATATATACGAGGGGTCACCTCTTTAGAAGGTAACAGATGCTTCTTGGTCACATCATCGAAGGAGGAGCGGGAAACAAGGGATTTGACTTTTTTGACAATTTTGGAGCAAGGATTCTGAGAAACAACTTTATAACTGTTGATGTCGGAGAGAAGGTCAAGCATTTTGGAGATGTAGTCTGGTTTGTTCATGATAACGGTGGCATTGCCTTTGTCTGCTTTAGCAATGATTAGATCATTATTTTCCATTAAATTATTGAAAGCAACAAACTCCGCTTTTGGGATGTTGCCACTCGGAGGCTTGGCACGTCTAAGGGCCACTGCACAATCCTGTCTAACCTCTTCGGCAATGTCCATTGGGAGGTCCTGGACAACATTCTCAATTTCAATGAGAAACTCGACATGAGGAATACGATGAGGAGCCAAGGCAAAGTTAAGCCCTCTTTTTAGAAAATTAAAGGCAAGAGGGTCTAAGGTGGCACTGGATAAATTAACCACCAACTTACTATCCCAGTCATGCACCACCAAAGGGTTAGAGGGGGACGGTGGCCGTACCATGTGGCTAGGTATTGTAGTTGCTTTCTGAGATGACTGGTGAGGCCCAGGTTGGAAAGAAAAGGTGGCAGTGCTAGTGGGTGAGGAGGGGGTCCTTGGCGAGCCTGCCACAACATTTGCATTGTGATCAGGGAGATCCATCATGTCGAAAGGTACAACAATAGCTAAGGGAGGCTCGTGGCGCTTGGAGGCAGGTTGAGGAATAGAGCCAATGACGGCATCACAATCTAGACACTAGTTTAAAGAGGGAGAGGCTCATGTAATTTATAGAATGAAGCCCAGGCTGGAAAGAGAAGGTGGCGGTGTTGGTGGGTGAGGAGGAGGTCCCTGGCGAGCCTGCCACAACATTTGCATTGGGATCAGGGAGACCCATCATGTCGAAAGGTACAACAGCAGTTGAGGGAGGCTCATGGCGCTTGGGGGCAGGTTGAGGAACAAAGCCAATGACGACATCACAATCTGGACGCTGGTTTAAAGAGGGAGAGGCTCGAGGAGAACCAAGATTGAAAGAAACGCAATCAGAGCTATTAATCCAATTTACAAAATTTTCTTGTAGAGGGTTGAGATTATTGGTGTGCGTACCTGTCATCAGAAAAGAACAGACGTTGGGAAATGAACGTTGCTGCTGCACCGACTGCGGGTGGATGTTGGATTGCGAGTGCTCCACCGGAGAGTTGTGACCCATTTGATCATTCCACTCACTGGTGAAAGGCACAGGAAGACCCTTCTCATCGAACAATCCACTGGAGTCAGGAGAAAGACAATGATCAGGCAGAGGACCGGTTTCAAGAGGCACCAACGGGGCAGACGCGCAAAGAGTAGGGAGATGCGACGTAGAGGGAGTGAGAGCTTGTGAGGTAATTGATGGTGACGAGTTGACAGTAGATTGGAGCAAATTAGAAGAAGGCGACAAAGGAACCGGTGGAAAACAATTGTCTAAGTTGGGTTCGGCCTGAGAGCAGGGGAGAGACTCCCAATTAGTGAGGACCTCTAATTCCAACTTAGTCTGTAAGGAGTGGTTGGATCTCGGTGGGGAAGCAGTTAGAATAGGATGAAGAGGATTCGACAAAGAGCCACCAGAGGTATCAGAGTAAGATAAGACGCTGGGAACCTATGAAGAAGAGCATTGAGTGAGATATGAGGCATGTGGAGATGGTTCTGACTTCAGGTGCTTGCGTTTCATGGAGCAGAACTTTTTCTTCTGTCTGATGATGCATGCTTCTTGACGACCCATAGCTCTGGTGTGCGAGGTGGTGCATCTTCGCCTGGTCTTTAGGGTAAATGGTTATACCAATAAACAAATTTCCAGAGCCCTCAACCATTCCAAACGTTGTTTCTTCTCTTCTATCTCTTCCAAATCCAACCCCTCTTCACAACCTATCTATATCCCTAGTGCCTCCTTACCCTTTGTGGAAGGCATTTCCCATAAAATCTCAAAAATCCTTCTTAAAAAAGGCCTTCGATGTGCTTTCAAGCCCTTCACTATGCTAAGAAACTACATCCTGCCTCTCAAAGACCCTAAAAACATATATCAAAACTCTGGAGTCTACAAAGTGGTTTTCTCTTGTGGCACTCCCTATATTGGTGAAACGGGTCGCTCATTCAAGACAAGAATCAGAGAGCATGGTGCTGACATCAATCATGAACGTGTTTTAAAATCAGCCCTAGCCGAGCACTCCTCTTCAACCAATCACCATATTTGTTTAGAAAACACTCAAATCTTGTTTATTGAAGATAATTTCTGCAAGAGGAAGCTCAAAGAAGCCATTCAAATCATCAATCACCCCAACAACCTTAATCGTGATGAAGGGTGGAGTTTAAGTCTCTCTTGGAAGCCTCTTTTGTCTTTCCTTAAAAACCTCCATCCCCCTCGATCGTGACCCCCTTTCCCTCCTTGTCGCTCTTTCCCACCCCCCTCCCCCCTCTCCCCTCCTTTAGGGTCGTGGTCACTTGCCTTGTTCTCCTCTTTTTGTGGTTCTTAAGGTCTTCTTCCTTGGTTAGTGTTCTTCGCTTTTGTTCGTTCTTCTTCCTTTGTTTGTGTTCTTCGCTTTTGTTCGATATTATTTATCCTATATTAATTCATCGTCATTTCTAATTTATTAATCTATTAAATATTATTTATCCTATATTAATATATCATCATTTCTAGTTTATTAATCTATTAAATATTCTTATTAATTAATTTATGTGTTTAATACTTTGTTACATTTAATTTATTTAATCACTAATATAATACAATTAATAATTTTAATATATTTCAATATATTGTTGTACTTAACATATTAATATATTAATTTAACATATTTAAATTATGTCAATATACTTAGGAAATAAAATATGTTAAATTAATAAATATATTAAATATCTTAAATATCTTAAATATCAAATATATTAACTTAATTATATATATTAGGGAAATCAATATATCTTAATCATATAATTTAAATATCTCAAATATGTTAAATTATTTGAATATATTAAGATATTTAAATTATTTAATATATTAACATATGTAAATTATTTAAACATATTAATACATTTAATACACTTAAATATATTAATATTTATTTATTTATTTATTTATTTTATTTTTAATTGGTGCAAAATATATTCATATATAGTTAAAATATATTAAAACATATTACATATTAACATTTCTTAATATTTAAAACATTTCTTAAAAAACATATATTAAAACGTATTATATATTAACATTGCTTAATATTTAAATATCTTAATACATTAATATATTTAAATGTATTAGATTAATCTTAATATATATGTTTTTTAATCTTTGCACTTATAATATAAAAGAAAATTGAGGTATTTAAATACAATAATCTATGAAGTCTATTGCTATGGTCAACATACCAATATATTACTATATTAATATATTTATAAACAAATAACTTGATATATTCAATACATTCAAGAAATTGATAAACCCAAAAGTAAAAAAAGGAAATCAAATACATTCAAATATTTAAATACATTAATGCTTAATTGTATTACCATTTACAAGTAATTGATTTAATAATTCTATTAAAGTAAAAAATATTAATTAATATTTAAATATTTTGATCTATTTTATTTAAATCTATTTTTATTAATATTTAAATATTTTGATCTATTTTATTTTGTCTCTTTAATTCTTTTATTTCCATTTTCATCTTATTTCATTTCTTCTGTGGTGGAGCCCTTTCTCTCTTTGTTCTCTCTCTCTTTTTTTTTTTAGTTATTTTCTAGGGTGCTCTTATTATTCTTATTCTCTTGCTCGGCTCTTTTTTGTGTTCTCCCCCCTCCCCCCACTTTTTATTTTTATTTTTTTCTACCTTTAATCTTTTCAAAGTATCATTTTTCCTTCCTTCTTTATTAATTTCTTTATTTTTCATTTTGTTTCTTACCCTCCTTCGTTATTAATATATCCTTATTGTCACACTATTATTGATTTTTATCCTTCTTCTTTTTTAAACTATTTTAATATTAATATATTTACTATATTAATATATTCCATCTTGATCAATTTCGTTATTGTTACAATTTTTTCCCATCTCTATTAAATTATTTTAATATTAACATTTAATATTAATATACTTACTATATTAATATTTTCCATCTTTTTAATTTCTCTTTTGTTTCATGTTTGATTTTGTATCCTCCATCTTTATTAATATATCTTGACACCAATAAAGATATATTAATATAAAAAATATATAGTTGGTTTTTGTTTTTTCTTCTTTAGAACTCATTTGTTTGTATTTCTTTATATGGTCATTGGTTCTTTTAATTGTCAATTGTCTCCTTTATTTTTAATTTCTATATTATTATTTTTCTAGCTTGCCATCCCTTGGGCCTTGTGCCTCCTATCCCTCTAACATTCTTCTGCCTCTTCTTATACCTGTTAGGTCTGCAACAAATTTTCATAGCCTTGAGCTCTCTATCTTGATGATGGATCATGGAGTGTGATTCAAAACGTTGATTCAAAAAAGCTTACACAATCAAATCTAGAAACAACTATTCATACTCTTATGGATTGTGGAAATCTAATAATTATGTGTATATATATACATACCATTTATGGGTTGCATATGGTGGAATTTTAAGGGTTTCATGCACCTATGGTTTGACCAACTATATCCTCCACTACTGTGAACCCCTTGCACAACATTACATGCTCCCCCATCAGACCCTCTTTGCCCTTTCGATACTATATTCACCTTTTATGGTATGGACAAAATTTTGATAGCAATTTACATGCATTTATAGGATTTTAATCCTAAATTGGTAATAATTTGAGTGCTTCTAAATTTATATATTATATTAATATTAACTATGCATATATGTGTATGTATGCATTCCATACATACATATACATAAATACATTATGCATGTATGCATGCCATAAAGGATAGAAACATATGTGCATACATATGTATGTCTGTGTGTATATGCATATGTATGCATACATACATGGATATGTTTATATGCGTATGTTGTAGCTTCCAAAGTATGTATATTTCAAAGTTGTTGTAACATTCCAATTGTATCAAAGTATGTATATTTCAAAGTTGTTGTAACATTCC
The DNA here is from genome assembly GCA_007258455.2 of Sequoia sempervirens. Lineage (NCBI taxonomy): Eukaryota > Viridiplantae > Streptophyta > Pinopsida > Cupressales > Cupressaceae > Sequoia > Sequoia sempervirens. The sequence goes on along the minus strand of VDFB02271162.1, from coordinate 163,889 downwards.
AATTGTATACACTATTCAATGTATGTATATTATTCATACATATCTTGATTTTCTTCAGTAACATTTGCATACATACATAGCATTCCACCTATCATCCTTAGTTTACAACTGCTTTAAGAATGTGTAAATAGCTATGCCATTTGCATACACACATACACACAGTCAGCCAAAAGATAGGTGCATGAAACCCTCAATAGTTGAGTATATGATAACCTCCAATACTATCAATATAAATTATATAGAAGTTGTAGACATACACATTTATGGCAGCGATATATAAATTGTTGTTTCATATAGCCTTGTTCATTTACATTTAAATGAATTAGATGTACATGCTTTAGTTGTTCTTCAATTACACTTACTGTTACAAGTATGATAATGTCGTTTCAATTTATACCATAATATTGTTTGAAGTTATATAAAAATATCATTATGTTGTATCAAAAAGGTTATAAATATTTGTATCATTTTGTTGTTTTAAGTTATATATAACCACTACACTATATATATATATATATAAATTAGTTAACATGATCACCTAGGGGTTGTAAGAGTTAGAATTGGGGATATGATACTATAACATGCATTGCTTGTTTCATTTGACACATATCCTTGTTCGTTTACACATGTTCAAATGAATTATATGTATGGTTTGTTTGTTATTCAATTATAATGACTCTTACATGTATGAATATGTTGTTTCAATTAATATCATACTGTTGTTTGAAGTTATACAGAAATATCATAATGTTTCTTCAAGTTACATATAAAACCTTAATTGGTTATATATAACTGGGAATAGGCACTGAAAGCTTGGGCCCCACTTAATAATAATATAACACCCATTTTTTTGCAAATAGTTATATTAATATGACACGACATACATGTACATAATGCTGCTTCAAGTTACATATAACACCTTAACTAATTATATATGTGTATGTATGTATGTATACATATATGTATGTATGTAAGTATATATATTTTTATGTACATGCATACATATATATAATTAGTTAACATGATCACCTGAGGTTGTAAGAGTTAGAATTGGGGATATGATCTAGTATAACATGTACAGCTTGTTTCATTAGACACAGAGCCTTGTTCATTTACATTCAATTAAATTAGATGTATGGTTTATTTATTCTCCAATTATAGTGAGTCTTACATGTATGCATATGTTTTTTCAATTTATATCATATTGTTGTTTGAAGTTATATAGAAATATCATAATGCTTCTTAAAGTTACAAATAGCACCTTAGTTCTGATTATATATGTGTATGTATGTATATATACATTTATGTATGTATGTATGTATATATATTTGTATGTACATACATAAATATATATAATCAATTAGCATGATCACCTAAGGGTCTTAAGAATTAGAATTGGGGATATGATAGTATAACATGCATTGCTTGTTTTGAATTAGATACATAACCTTGTTCATTTACATACAACTAAATTAGATATATGGTTTGTTTTTTTCTTCAATTAAAATCACTCTTACATGTATGAATATGTTGTTTCAATTTATATCATACTATTGTTTGAAGTTAAAAATCTTCAAAAAATCACAACAAAACTGTTTGTAATCTAAAAATTAGTTAGAAACATTAGTTACAAAATTACATCAGTTGGAAAGCTTCAAAACAATCAAAACAAAACTATTAACAACCTAACAATCAATTAGAAACATCAGTTAGAAACCTTCATAACAATCACAACAAAAATGTTTCCAACCCAACACCCGACTGAACCCACCCACAGGTGAGCTAAATTACAACTTGAGGGGAAGGAATTAAGCCAAAATGCAAACCCTAATTCTAGGTTTAACACATATAATGCATAAATCTAACACAAAACAGAATGGAATTGTAACTTTTTTGGAAAAATAAGAAGTGGATAATGTTGTGCACCTAACCAAATCTGGCCTTCTATAGTGCTAACAGGGACTCATTCACCACCAAAGGTGACTGGGTCTTGGTACGCTTGTTCGAGGAGCTCTAAACCTGAAACAAAATCCTGCATAGTATAAAATCCGCTACCCTTCAATCCCTAATAGGGACTCATTCACCACTAAAGGTGAATGGGTCCTTCTAGGTCCTTCCAAAAATCTTTGAATTTGATTTGCAACTTCTAGGTCTACTCTTCTTCTTTGCACTTTGAAATTCCTATTTTCGGGTCTGGATCTGCCAATAATATGCAAGACAAATTTTGTAGCTTCTTGGTGGATAAGGGTTTGCCTCAGTCAGACCCCTTGTTGGTAATTAAACCTTTGATGATGAATGAAAATCTGAAACATGTAATTTTGTTTGCAATCCTAATCTTTAGTGTGTCTAAGACAAAGATCTATGAGAATGTAAAGGAAATTATATCCAATTGTGTTAGAATAGAACCCTAAATGTAACATGAACAATGCAAATGACTCACTAAAGAAGATGTCTAATCCCCTTAATAAGCAACAAATCTAAATATACCTCTTGTAGGCTGCAAATAGGATGATTATAGAAGATGGAATCACTTGGGAAACAAGTCCTTAGCTTGGTTGTATGTCTTTTGCACCTCCCAACACCTAGAATCCCTCATGATTCTCCATAGGCATTTATCATTAACCTTCACTAATGCTTGATCTTGGACACAAAATGAGCTTGAAGACATGCAATGCTACTCCAAACTTCACTCTTGCTTGTTTCTTGACAATGAATGCTTGATATCATGAAATTTCTTTGTCTCTTAGCTTGCTTGAAATCTTCTTCTAGGTGAAATTATGTAAAATAACCTTGTATTTATACATAATTTGATAATTAACCCCAAAATTCAAACAATTCAAGCCAACACCAGATCTAGAAATTAAAATTATTAAAATACCACTAGAATTAAATTCAAAAAGGAAAAGGAGGTCCTTTTAAAGGGAGGACCCATTCACCACCTAGGGCGAATGGGTGTTGGCACAAGTTTCTAGGACCTTTCCTTCAGGGGGTGAAATAACACAAAAACCCATGTTAGCTATGCAAAGAAAGGGGGGTCCTATAGAGGGAGGACCCATTCGCCAGCTAGGGCAAATGGGTCCTAGCACCATTTTCTGGGACCTTGATTTTTCCCAATTAAATGTTTTACAATTTGAATGCTAGGTGTTGGGATAGATCTTTAGAAGGTGTCATAAATAAGGCTTAAATTTGAGTTAAGGGGCTAATTAACTCTAATTAACCACAATTAATTAAGAGGACAGTACATAAGTGTGAAAGTGTGTTACAACACTTTACAACACTATAAATAAGGTACATTTTATTTGAAAAGGGGCCCATTAGGTTTGATTGGTTAAAGCAACCCTAGAAAAGTGTGAAAGCGTGTTACAACACTTTTAACAAGGTACAATTTTAGGTACATTTTATTTGAAAAGGGGCCCATTAGGCTCCATTGATTAAAGCAACCCTAGAAAAGTGTGAAAGTGTGTTACAACACTTTACAACACTTTTAACATGACCAGTACAATTTCAATACATTTAGTTTTAAAAGGGGCCTAGATTAATGTGAATGTGTACAATACATTACAACACTCACCCAAGGCACAATTAAGTTAGTTATATTTTAATTATTCCCAAATTAAGTGTGAAAAGGGGCTATTTTTTTTGACACTACATTTGCATCTTGTATAGCCAACTACTCACCCATGTTTGTGGTCTCTAAATCAGTAGGAATGCAACTTGAAACTAGTTGGGTTATACTTTGGGTAAGCGAGGGTGGACAATATTTGGGGAAATGAATAGAACAAAGTCAGTGAATATTGCATGATGGTCAAGAAAGGGATTTTAAGGATTGTTGAGATGCCTTTCCCTTGTTGCCTCTTATCTAGCCTTGTCCATTTATTTTTCTTTTTTAGAAGCTTCATGTTCAATCCTTTGCTAATTCTTTTTTTGGTCCTTCTCCTTCCTTTGCTATTCTCTTTGAATCTTAGGTGCTACTTCAATGTTGTCCTATTTCAATTCTCATGTTTGTTCCTTGAGGTCCCTTGCTGCAATTATTTCAATCTTTGATTGTTCAATGTTTGAACTCTCTTCTTATCTTTCAATTATTGAATTTCCTTCTTCCTCTCCTCTTGCTCCATTAGCAACTTCATGTTGTCATATATGGTGAGGATTTGGGTTTGTTTTCTAAGTCAAATCTCACGATCAACTAGCTTATTGGACTTATCCTTCACGGCATGAACATGTAACTTCTTGAAAATTGGGATATTCCTGAACTTTTTTGGCTTCCCAATGACTCCATGGGATCTTCTTCATTTTTAAATTTCACCTCACTAGTTGTTTCATCCACTTTCTCACCTCCTCCTAATTGATCAGGTTAACATTCTCTCCAATCAACATAAAATGCACTAAGGTAGATGGGCCCATGTTGTTTGGTCGAGATGGCGTTGGTAGACTTTGTTCTAAATCCACATGTAAATAAATCCCAATATTTGCAACCCCCTCTAACAACCATAATTGGCTCCTCTGGTGCACTAGGTAGAGAAAGTGAGATGTCTACATATGTATTTTGGTCACCCAAAACAAGTGTTCTTTGTGGACTATGTTGGTCAACCAAACTAGGTGTTCCAATTAGATGATTCCTCAGGGGAAGAAAACTAGAATGTCTCACTTGGCTGCATGTCCTCCATTAATACATCTACATTTAGGGGCAAAATACCTATTCTTTTCAAGCCTACTTTTATGTTGTCAATATTCAATGCTTTCTGAAATGCAGCTTTTCCCTTTTAATCTCTAAATTTGGATATTTACTAGAATCCATATTGCTCTTTCCTTTTTAAAATATGATTTGAAAGACACAAACACACTTACATCAAGTGGCTACAATCTCTGAGATGTGTGGGTTGGTATTGTTAGCAAGTCAATGCCTAGTGACCTTGCTTCGTTAATAGTAGAAAATGCTATGTGGCTAGTATAGCCATCAAAAATCAAGAGGTGGACCTATTAGTCGGTGAGACACCCCCTGGTATAGAAGTAGTAAAATGGTGCAGCCAAAGCAGGAAGAGGTCTTTTTTCATCCATGCATGGGGTTGAGCATCCATACATGCACTTGAATCACAATTAAGTATATAGTTCTTCAAGTTTTTTTTCTCTTAAACAAATAAAAGCTAGGTATCTTCTATCTGATAGCGTTTACACAACATAAAATAGTGATCCACTCTTAGCTCTTGGGTATAATGTAGGATACACTTTTGCTACCCTTTTTGGAAAACACTCTCATTGCACCATTTTGTCCATATTGGATGCCAATATCATCACAATTCCAAATCTTCATCGGACCATATGGATTGGCTGCATATACCTTTGCCAATGTTTCATAGAATGCAACAACCACTACAAGCCTCAAATTGAGTGCACAATCTCTATCTTGGCCGTGTGCTATCCTCAAAATCAGATTGGGAAATTCCTTATTTTGAAGCCCATCTACCAATAATTACCGGGAATTCCATCCTTGAATGGATTAGGCTAGCAAATCTATGCTACTTCAAATTTTAGATTGATAATTTCTAAACCATGGCCAACATCAACCATCTCATTACACCATTCAACAACCTTTTCCTCTTCGTCATTGTTCAGGACTTTTGGGGGCCCTTTCCTTTTTGTAGAGGTAACACTAGAGTCAACCAATTAGTCAATGTGGTTTTTGGAAGACCCCACTTCTTTGTTTCCCCATTGTTGACATTTCATTTTCTTCAACATTCTCCATGGCAGATTCCATGTCAGCCATGGACCATTCTCATTGCACTAAAACCTTCTTAGTTGTAATAGTTGCATTCACTTGCACTACATGTTTGATCGGCTATGGAATGGGAATTACTCCATCCTCATCAGTGTGTGGTAGCCTCAAACCTATCTTGTGTGGAGGAAATGTTGTCCGAGCTCTCTTTACAACTCACTTGGTTCTTGTTAGCGCTTTATTTTTCATCTACATTGAGCCAAGTGTAAGAAAAATAAACAATAGACACATACACAGAGATATATATTCAAAGTAAAGGAGAGGGTCTGATGGTGGTGAGTATTATGTTGTGCAAGAGCTCCACATCAACAAATGACATGTTGACCAAAAACTTGATTTTCATACAACTCTTAACTGATCATATCCCGAATTCTAACTCTTACAATGCTTAGTTGATCATGGAATATATATACGGACAATTATTTAAGGGGTTATATATAATTTTTTTTTATAAAAGGCCAAAGTCCTAAACTATTTATATTAATCTTAAAGCTGAAATGCATGTTTATGAGTTCAAAGTATCTGTCCCGGGGGATAATGTTTATCCCATTGGACTAAAAATTTAGCTTGAAATTTAAAACAAAACTAATTGCAATCACAACCCATCAAGAGAAAAATAGAGAAATATCTATAAGATACCCCCCTACAACCCAACATGTAGTCTGAAGCAACTGATCAAAATTTATGGTGCTCAACATCTAGCCAAATTTTAACATTATCTTTAGAAATTTCAAAACCCAAACACCCATCCGACCAAAAGTAACTACAAAATCTTGCTATCAAATAAAAATCTTTTATGACAAAACATTATATGTATATGTCAAAACCTTGCAAAGAAAACCGAACTATACATTACCAACTTCATGTATATATAATTGATAAAGTTTTGACCCATTCAAAGTCTTGGACTGGCTCAACATGCAACATTTTCCTCAGGAATCTTACTGCCACCTCTTCTCACTCTTTATGTTTGTGCAACGCCTCACCTTTGATATCCAGTATGAAGGAGTAGAAGGTTACTTCCTCACCCAACACTAGAAGATGATTCAAGTCACGAGGTCTGGGAATACCAAGACCAAAGGGGGTAGCATCCATCACCACTTCCAGCCAGCCTAAAATTTTAGGTATCAAGAGCTTGTGAGCCATTTCCACCACCTTTGCATTTAGAGTGTGTAGGTCTAGTAGTGTCACCACGAATCACGAGGGAATGTCTGAGTCAAGCCTATACCACTCTTCTAACACCATAAATTCTTGATCAAGGACAAGTTTAACCACTCTAATCAACATAAAATCTAGTTCCACCATAATTCACTTCAGCCGGAGCTCTGAGATTCTGCCTTGGAAGGCTATTTATCTGTGGGTACTCACTAGGATGATGAGAGTATCTATATCTCCTCATGGAAACATAGAATGTCCTTGATGTAGGTATGTGCATTATGAATTTTAGATTGCTTTGTCAATTAGGATGCATTGATTGCTAATAATACTCTTGCGTGAAAAGGAACCCCATAGAGTGTACCAATAAATCTTGATAAAAAGTTGACTCTATGCATATCTGGTTAGTGATGATGGTTTTCGGCCTTCACACACGCTCAACCTCAATCTTGAAAGAAAAAACCACAAAATTAGATGCTGACACAAGCATATAACGTTCGCAATTGTGGCTGGTTTCCTTGATTTTTTAAAGGCATCTCTATGCTAGAGTAATTAGTCATTAATATCCATCAAATCAGGTTTAAACGCAAGCATGGTACAAAAGGAAAATTGCCACCTTTGTCCAAGAAAATGTCAAAAGAGTATTCCCTAAAATTTAGAAGGCTTCCTAGCATTTATGGTGGCGTTCAATTTAAATAGAGTTCACGGTAAGTGTGATAGTAGTCACGGAATCCCATGTTCCATCCAGAGGTGACAACGATCCAATGGTGCTTTGCTATCTTTTCTTGGCTATGGACTTCCTTAAGATTGCGCCCAAGTGACACTTGGTAGTAGCAGACAATAGGTTCCTATTAGTAGCTTTCAGATATTCTCTTGTGGGTGCACGAGTAATAAGGCAGCCAATAGCGCACCTTTGCACAAACTACAAGCTCAAAATTCTCATGAGCTTGCGCACAAATGACATGTGGCGTTGCCAAGTGTTAGACCCAATATGTTTGCCTTTTGGAACTTCCCTTAGGGGAATACAACGCAACAATCATAGCGAAGGAAAATCGACATAAGCTTTCAGGATTGCTCTTGGGTTCATGTGACAATAATACATGTGATAATAACACGCAAGCATTTAAACAACCAATTACACACCTTTCCACAATATTCAAGCTCAAAATGTTCCTAAGCTTGTGCACATATGACACGTGGCATTGTTGAGTGTCAGGCTCAATACATTTGCCTTTTGGTACCTCCCTTGGAGGAGAATCAGCATAAATAGTCATCACAAATTCAAGCTGACCTAAAGCCTTAGTAAACCAATCCAGGGTTCAAACAAAATGACTTCTTCTTGGCACTTCCAATGCCAATTTCAAGGTTATGCTTTCGGGACCTCCCTTGGAGGGTTATTCCTCAAAATAGACCATACACCAACAACCTCCATTTCTGCAGATGAGAAACTTGCTTCCACTAGACACATAGATGATCTTCCTCCAAAACAAGAGTCTCCTACTCTAGACATTTTTGCAAATGATCAAGCTATAGCCAAATTCATGGGACTTTATGGTGACATTTTAGAAGATGACCATGAAAAAGGTTTCTACATCGACCTTGAAGCACCGATATATTTGGAAGAACCATTAAAATCTAATATTTCACAAAATCAAGCCAAAGATCATATCAATTAGGAAGCTATCTCACATATCGATGAAGCACCAATATATTATAAACTTGGATCACTCACCTTTGTTAGAGAAAGCTATCTTACCAATGAAGAAGCTATCACCTTTGAAGATCCACATCATAGCACAAAAGGATTAGGACCTTGTTTTCAAGATAAATCATATTCAGTTGCAAACAAAAATTTTCAACAAATACATTATCAGGGCAGAGGAATAGGCCTACATGAATAGGGTATCCTAGAACTATTACAAATTATCCATAATCTTAAGAATCAATGTCTTGGTTATTCAAAAATTAAGGAATCTAAACATATCAGTGATACCTCCATGATATCAGGGGCAAATTTATCTAATGAAAACATCAACACGGGGAGCACGAAAAATCCTTAGGATAAAAATACAACCAATACTTTGACCATTCATATCATGTATCAACATCCTCATATCTTTCCATCCACTAAATGGGATCAACAAGAAGAGAAAAGTCTATATCCAAGAAAAGAGCAAGTCATTGAAGCAAAAGAATCAAGAAATCAAAATGGAAAAAAAAAATTTCAAATAGATGCCAAAGAAAAATAAAGAAAAGTATCCCTATCAAACTCCATTAGTCAAAGAAACTATGGGGCAAAATAAAAAAGGGAATTTCATCCATCAAAAATGTCAACCAATGTAAAAGAAAGCTTCAAGAGCGACATACAAAATATATCAAGAAATCGGCTCTAATTCCAATTGAATCTCTATATCTGGACTGGATCCATTGCTCATCATCCCAAGTTTGGAGAATCAAATATTCCAAACTATCAACCAATCCATCTACATTCAATTTCCCTCATTGCATTCCACCATCCACTTCAACATCCATGATATCTAAATCTTGTATTAACTATGTCTTGGAAGCAACTCTTTATCATAAGGATTCTAAGGTCACTCTATCAAGATGTGCACATCTAGGTGAGGTTAACTCTGGTATCAACAAACAAGACAAGAACATTCAAGGATTAAACATACAAGCACCCGTATCTTAGTAAAGAAACTCCTCCAGGAAGGATATCATTGGCATATCATGATAACACCATCAGTATCAACACCACCAGGTGGTCCAACATGATCAATAATCATTTTAAAAGCAAAATACAAAAAAATAATTAAAAAAAAAGAAAAAGAAAAAAGAAAAAATTCATCCAATAGTGAAAACCACCTCGAAGACACTTTGGATAAGTACCACGATTGAAACCTAGCAAATAGGTGTCATGTGTAATAATCAAGCATCTATATGAACCATTCCAATTGGGAGCAACTTATCCATCCATAATAAATCCAACATCCTATCCATTCCATCCATTCCACTTGCATCCATCTTTCACATTCATCTTGATCTTGATAAATTCTAGGGGCATATACTTTAAAACATGCTTTTGGAAAATCTTGACATGATCATTTTCCTTTAACCATATACTATCCCACATGTGTCATAACCTCACCTACATAGCACTATTCAAACATTTAACTTGGTTCAAACATGTTATCCTATTATGAGATAGTTTTTGGAAGTAAAATCCCTTATCCTAGACCTATTTTCCCATCCTCCCTATCCTTCACATATCTATTCCCATCACACTAGTGCATCCACTCATGGTATTACCATATATTGCTAGACACTAGGGGCAGGTACTTACCTTTTGCTTCAAAATAAATCTTGATCTATGTCTTCTAGCTGATGTTGTGATCTAGGCATCATCCAAACCATCCAAAAAATCCATATCAGTTGCATCTTATTGATGCTTCAATATGGTATCAAAACATTCAACAAAAAGATGTTCCTAGCCTGGATACAAATCTTGATCAAACTTATTCAATCAATCAATTATCATCTTGGGATGTATCCTTCCCAACCCTCGTGTTGTTCCTATCTTGACAACACTATCCTTGCATTGTTGTGTTTCCTCAAGAATGATATCACTATCGATATTCACTCAATCAGATGAATCAATTTTAGCTTGGATAGTGACAAGATCTCAAAATTTCTTTGATATTTACACATCGATATCTCTTAATCATTCATCAACAACATCAAAACATTTAGAAAATCTAAAAAAAATCAAATATTTCAAAATCCAAAAATATCAAAAAACCCTTCAAAATCTAAAAACATCCAAATATCCCTTTAAACAATTAAAAAAATCATAAAAAATGTCAAAAAATAAAGCAAAAAAGTGTCATGAATAGTTGAACTATGTTTTTTTTGCATTACACATAGGCAAGGCCATCATCGATGAGCCCTCGAGGCATTAAGTCAATCCCTTAGGGTTTGGAGGGTTAATTTCTCCATATTTCATAGTATGTATTTCATAATAAAGTGTCACTTGTCACATCAAAAGTTCCATTTAAAGGATTCCAATTGAAGAGGGTTTGATCAAACCACCTTAGATCAAACCCCCTTGGATAGAACCCCACTAGTTTTAAACCATACCTATAACAGAGTCTCTTTTACACCTATCAAAATGCTGATAAAAAACCACTTTTCATTTACCTTTTGGAGGATCAAATGAATTCATTTAAAATTTGTTTTTTGTAAGTATGTACTCTTTATTATAAGCTTCCCAAAAAGTATAATTTTAAATATATTTAATTTGATTATTATATTTATTTTTATTTCTTGTGAATGTAGGTTTTTCATGAAAATCAAGCTCTTTGTTCTGCACATGGAAAAATAGTAGATTATCAAAAAAAATTGAAAAATATCAGCGCACTAGATATTGATGTCCTTGATGCAACAAAAAAATAAAATTGAATTTCTATACATACAAAAATAGTTATGTTTTGGCCAATAAATCATGTCTAAATTGTAACTGGTTTGGCTTTGAAACTTAATTAAGAAAAAATATTTAATGAAATGCTATGAAACTAATTCCATGCACTATATATCATAGTTACAAATCTAAATTCGAAACAATTAGAATTTTATCCTTCATAGAAAAAAAGTTGTGTTAGCCAATAACGTCACTCTTTAAAAATAGTGTTTATTGTTAAACACTAGTTTTCGAAGGATATGGAAAAAGAAGTGCAATTTGATTCCAAAATTTTTGAAAAAAATATATATTTAGAATTTACAGAAAAAATGTCACAAATCACTAGTTTGCATCATCTTCAAATTCCTCATGGTTTGGCTGCTATAGGTGCCCAAAAGTGAAGATTTAGTTTAAAAAAATCAATTTAATGTCTAGTTTGGCCAAAAATTGTAAACCAGTATTGTGGGATCACGTGGTTGGTCGAACTACGTTGTCTCTATGCTTTACATAGGCAATGCTATCATCAATGAACCCCTAAGGTATTAGGTCAGTCCCCTTAGGGTCCCCCATCACAATCAACATTTCATCAGAATCCACCATGCTCCATAATAAAAACTATCCCTTGTCAAAAACTGACATGTTGGACATAAGCAAATCATGTTATTGAAACTGAGCTTCACAAATCACAAACCAACAGACAAAACTACCAAACTAGACACCAATTTGGCTGATAATTTTTCTAATCATCTATCAACATCATTTATCTTTATCAGATATCATTTGTCTTCTATAGGTTGTTGTATCCTCAACACCAAACCCAACATCTTATAGGAGGTATGTCAGTCTTGAAACCAAACACTATCCTATCAAAACACATTCACTTTAGGCATGAAGGTCTAGATGCTTGTTGGCTCATTTGGTCTTTGTTAAGTATTATCTTTTTATTTTCAAATTTATCTCATGTCATGGTCTTATGCTACTCGAGGATACCCACAAGTGATTAGAGGAGCAATGATGGATCATGACTTATTTTTGTTGATTTTTGTTTGTGATTTGTCTTGATAACATGACTAGGGAAACTAAGGTCCTTGTGTGTGAAATAGTTCCATTTGGCATAATCCAAACATCTTATGCAAGTTAAATGCCAATCTAACGCTTTCTTGCATCAGGGTAAACATGCTTCATGGTTACTTCCTCACATATTTTGACAAGGTTCTATTGTTACTAGTGTGAATCAGGGCACTCCTGGTCTAATGTGTCTGAATCTTTGACAAGTGGATACTAATGTCACCAAATTTTGTCTCAACTTGGTTTACACTTTCTACTTGTCCATATATCCATATCTTTAGGCAAGCAGAAACAAAAAACTACCTTCACATTCATGCTTATGTCTGCATACATCTACTTGTCCCATAATAAAACACTCTATGATGATAAAATGTGTACTACTAAAAGCTCAAATATTATCAATCATGCATCGATCAAGATCTATCTAATAATTCTTCACTTCTTACTAACATTCTCTTCTAGATAACATTTCTTTTGCCAGCCCTCAAACCTAATCACATCAAATCAACTTGTTGAAAAATTTGGTAAATTTTTTGAAATCTTTACCAAATTTCCCGAGGGGGCACCATGCTATCCCACTATCGCCGAGGCATATAGGGTAATTCCTAAACTTGAATTTTTTAAATTTTCTTTGACACAATGCTATAAAAACACATTGTATCAAAGAGGGGCAAAATATAAATACTTGAAATTATCCTGATCTACGAACAACACCTTTTTACTAATTTTCACCATTTTCTCTAATGATTAAATAATATTTCATTATTTAATTGTCATATTCTACTATTAATTAATTGATTTTACATTATTTAATTAATTCATCTTAATTACCCTTTCTCACTAATTAATTAAGTCATATTTATTTAATTATATCCTGATTCCTATTTATCTATTTAATTAACTAAGTCAACTAAGTCTTCAAATTGGAAACATATAAATTAAGTAAATATTTTTAATTTAATTTATTCATTCATTCTTCTAATTTCATTAACTAATTCCTAAATTCTTCTATAATTAAGCTCATATTTTTATTTATTTAATTATTCATGTGTGAGTGCAAAAAAATAAATTTTATTTGTTTATTAAACTTACCTTATTATTCTTGAATCTTTCCATCTTTTTTTGCTTTCAACTTGTCTTCAATTTTAGAATCTAAATCTTTTCTAATTCTTCAACTTTCCTCTATCTTAGAAAAAACTTCAATCAACAAAGCATGAAATTAGAAACTTCATGTGCAACATTATCCACCATTTTAGATAATTCAATATTATCTCTTCTTCAATTAAAATGGTAACTTTCTCATTCTTTCTCATAATCTCATTCATTCATATTTCCTTTCAATCTTGATCATCACTTTTCTATCAAATCCTCTATAAAATCAACATTCTTTCTTATTTTGAGGCTAACCATGAATTCTAGCATTTTGCATCATTGCAATCATCACACACTTTTGAGCTTGAGGCAAAGAAGTACACACAAATCTCAGAGCAAAGAAAGATAAAGGAGTAATATGGAGGTAAATTGTATCAATACGATGAAGGTAATGCTCATTTATTTTGATTTCATTGTGTTATTTGTACTTCATAGGTAGATTAGATTAGATTGAATTGAGGATATGTAGATAATTAGATTAAATTGAATTGAGGATAGCAAGTTTAGTGGTTGCTTGCCTTGATTTTTCATTTCCTTTTATGTCTAATGTCTATTTTCTAATCTACAATTAAAGTTTTAAAATGTTACATTAAAAATGAATAATTAATTAATTGATTTAATTATTTTTAAAATTGACATGTCCACATATGTATTATTTACATTAATAAAAGGTTTAATAAGAAATAACTATTTTTGTCAATAAATATATCAATAGAATCACCACTACTCTAAATGTTTTGCTGAAATTTGTAACACCTATTTGAAATATGTGATTTTCACCAATATAAATCAACATTATTCAAAACAAATTATTAGCTTATAAATTGCATTCAAAATACTATAATTTATATATCTATATATTTTTAAGAATAGTTGGATAATCTTTCTAATTTATAACATGAAATTACCTTATGTCTATTTTTTCACATTTTAATTGTACCACTTGAAGTTTTTGTTGGCCCATCATTATCTTGCACATATCCATTACAAAAATGAATTAATAAAAAGAAAAAATATAATCTTCAAATTAAAATGTGTATTTCATAAAAAATAAAATAAAAGTTTACACACATAATCGTGTACATTTCATATATTTTTGAGATGATAAAATTGAATCAATAACATGTATTTTGTATAATCTAAATGTAGAAAAAATAGTTAATTTTACATAGACATATTGTGTTAATAAGTACAAATTCAAAATGTCTAAAGCTAGCACAATTAGTTAATTTTACATAGATGTATTAAGGTTAGTAAGTACAAATTCAAAACCAACTTTTTATTCAATACAGATATGTAATCAAACTTGGAAATAATTATGTTCAAGTACAGTCATATGTTCTTTTGGCAAGCAAACCACAACCTCTACACCTCCAACATTAGTGTATGAATCAAATAGGATTATAAGGCCTTCAATGAGCATCAATGAAGGGCCTACATACACTGGCTCACCCATTCCAAAATGAAAACTATTTATAGGAAATTTCATCCAACTTGTGGGTATCACATCAGTTCCATCATTAACACTTGCTGGCCCTAAACTTTTCTTTCTTAGCTCAAAAAAGTCAATTGCTGAATGTATAAAATTATCATCAACCTTAGTAATTGACTTGTGGATCAACTCTGCAGTAAATTCCAAAGGCCTATTTATTATGTCTGATGCAATGGTTTGAGCACTTGAATCATAGACAACATTACCAAAGTATCCTTCAGGCAAGGGAGGATTTATCCTTTTTCTTCCATCAACTGAAATGCTAGCTTTTGTTTTTATAACCCCATTGAGGCCTCGAGCTTTTGTAATACATTTCCACATATGGGCAACAAGGATTTCAAAAGTAGTATAGGGTTTTCTTGCTTTGTTGGATCCTTTTACCATTGACTTGAGTTCTTGTAAAAATATTGCATCAAAATGGAACCTTTTTATAGTTAGATTATGCTTTATCGAAGAGTGCCCATGACTTGTATTATTGTATTCATAATGATCAAAACATGGTTGAGGAGGATCTCTTGCTTTTAATAGAGACCGATCATGTACTGGAGGTCGAATACTCTCTCCTCTAACCATTTTTCCCCATGAATTCATAAAAAGTGTAGTTGCTTGTCCATCTGCAACATGATGATGACTAGCTATGCCTATCACCAACCCTCCACAAGAAAATTGAGTAAACTACATCAAAAAACATATTTATCAAAATCTTAGTTTATAAAATAATAAAAAAATATAATAAATAAAAATTACATTTATACAATTTTATTTAGTACAAACCTATTTTTATTTAGGTTTAAAAGTTAGGTATGATATCTAATAATAAAAACAAATGTCATAATCAATGTAGAAATTAATAAATTAAAAATTAAGTACTTACTTTTAGATTTGATGGGAGTTATATTATGTATATGTTGTAAATTTACTTACCAAGATATCTCAAAATAAGAACTTGCTAGATGATTATCATTAACCTAAAAATTTGAGTTTAAACTTTCTAACTCACCTCTATGAGAATAGAGGTGTTCTTTGTGATTGGAAACCTAAAATTATATGTAGAATTAAACCTATAGCTTATGGTTCTAATCTAACTAAATATTTAGTTTCCTCCATGTACACATTCTAACTCTAGGAATCAGTTGTTTTTAGAAATAAATTTATGAAATATTTTTAATTGTAAGGGTCATGTTTTCCTTAGTCAAACCTTTGGGTAGACTAATTCAATAATTTAGTGAATCAAGGTTGAAAATATAAAAGAACCATGCACTATACTCTTAAGATGATGATGTAATATTTGTGCAGTTGATTTTTATCCACTAGTAAATGTAATTCTAGGGGTGCTCAATATATTTGTTTCTCTATCTTAGGTGATTCTTTTTTATTTAGGCTTAGTATTTAAAATGAATTCTAGTTTAGTAAATCCATAAAGGTTAGTAAGCAATGAAAATATGAGTCCAAATTAAGATATTAAATTTTAAAGGTTTAGGGTTCAAATTTGTAACCATAGAACTGACCTAGATTAGTTCTACACCTATAAATCTGAATTAAGATGATAAACAACTAGATTTTGAGATCAAATCTGGTACCTACAAATGAGTGATGATGGAGATAAGCTAGATAGAATCATTTTTCAACTTCTAGGTAAAATACACTTTCTTACTAACATAACAATTGATAGAAGATAGGTACAAAATGTTTCATTAAATAGACTTTATGTATTTATAAGAATAGATATTTATTATTAGTGAGTATGATATGTTTCATTATTGTTAAAGAAAAATATGTTTAAGTTATGAATTGATAACAATACAAGTTCATATTAACCTCTAAGTTATGAATAGAAGCAAGATGTGTAAATGAACTCTTAAGATATATTTGCAATATAATATAGAATTCTAAGAATGCCTTACCATAACCACTAATATATGATGGTGTTGATAGTTATTTGGAATTCTATTTGAAGATGTTTTTTTTTTTTTTTGATGAATAAGCGTCACTATCTATTAATTAAAAATAAATATTACATATATTCACTAAAAAAAAGGTGTGGTAAGAAGGCACACCCCAAAGAGTCACATAAGCAGCACCCAAAAAAACAGAAAGCACTAAAACAAAAAAAGGCCGCTAAGCTGCGGTATCAATGTGGACGAAAATACATTTTTAAACACAATTCCAATAATAATAACATAAAAGAAATACAAATGTCAATTACCCTTACAATTAACTTGAACAGTAACAATAAACAAATCAGAAGATTTGATTCTTCCTGAAATAAAATTGATAAATGACAGCAAAAAGACAGCATTAATATTTGTTGCTACCTCTCAAATTAAGTCTTTGGATAGACTTAAGATGTTGCTACCATTCTCATTCAACTGCTTTTGAAAAGATTGAAAAAAAAAAGAGAGAGAGAGAAGAAAGAAAAGTTGAGAAAGACAGAATTAAATCCTTAAAACTTGCAACTGATAAAAATAGAAAAACAGAAAGACAACTTTCAAAAAAATTGAGGAAGAGAGTTAAGCCCATAAAACTGCAATAATTTTATGCATACTGGCATCTATTAGTTAGGAAGGGCTTAAACACACACCACTTCTAAATCATAAAATACTACACAGCAGCTACCAAATAAAAGTTAGCGCCAAGAAAACAGCCCACTGTAAGTTTGTATGCCCACAAATAACAGACAGACAGTTCAAATTCATTTCCTTACATGGGTATCATACCTGCATGAGTAAGAGCTCTGTGCCCACGGTGGACGTGGGTGGTACCAACTCAAGGAGGAATTCAGAGGGATGAAAGGGCATTGCATCTGCTATTGTCCCATCTGCTTCGCCTTCTATCACAAGAACACCCTCGTCATTCAGATTGATACCAAGGCAGCCATTGGGTGTATCTTTCGTGTATCTCCCTGCCCATTCTCTGAACTCCGCCAGAACTTTGGCCAGACCTTCCTTCAGCACCTCTGAGCTCGGGGTCGGAGCTTCAAAAACATACACCACTTTATTGTAAATCGGGTATGCAACTAAATCCAAATTACTCAGTTCAGCAAGCTCGCGCTGATCTTCACCCGCACAGGGTTTGATCAATACGCTTTCACCTCTCACCACCTTCATATTCTCTCTCTCTCTTTCTCTCGCTCCAATCCAAATGCAATGTATTGTTTGGTGCTTTTTCTGAAAGACAGAGAAGCCCTTTAAATAATCTGCCAATCGCATCTGTAAAAGTTAAAAAAATTAAAAAAATTAAAAAAAAGTTTCGATGTTTTCTGTTTGGGAGTTTTCCACAGCGCATCCCGTTATCAGCATGCGCTGTCGAGTATGGAAAACCATTGAAAATGGTCAAATATTCACATGCATTCCCCTCGTAAACCACGTATTTTTAATAGCTATGCACAGGTCATCTGATCCAAATACTATTCACGTTGTTTTCAGAACATAGGTAATATGTGCTATCTCAAATGGGCGGTATATTGAGAAAGTCAGCCAACTACTCTGTCGATAAAATAATAAATTTTCTGGGCGAAATACTGGAATTGTAGTTTTCATAACATAGTATATTTCCGAACTCAAGTCTACCGATTGCCGACTCTGTGGAAATTTTTTTCTTTAATACTTGTCGGTGTATGGAAATCTAGTGAGATGATTATCAACATTGTTTACTGGTTCCATCGACTCTTCCAGCGCCTTAGAGCTATGCTACCACCCTACGCATTTCCTTTTCAAATCTATAATTTGTGTTTTTTATTGTATAAGTTAGGTGAGATTTTAACCGTGAGGTTTACAATTTACCAAAACATCTGAATGTAATTTATCTTTCTAAGTTCTTACCTTCTCACCCCACCTCACCACCCCAAAAAAAAAAAAAAAATTGTTAATAATAGGAGTATCCGGCGACCCTGCCCAGCAGCCCGTATCTTGGGTATCTGAGGCGAGTGGGGGTGAGAGTAGTCCCCTGCGGGGGACCCAACAGCCGGCAAGCCAGTCCCAACCGGGTAAACTTGGAAGCAGAGTCAAACCCGAAACCAATGGGGAGCCTCCTATAAACTCTAGTGTGTCTTGTAAACTTTTCCCCCTATAAACTGCAATGCGTCTTGTAAATTTTTTTCATTGATCAATGATAGTTCTTATTAATTTTTATGACAAACTATTCTAGCAATTAATGTTTATAAAAAGTTTTATTTGATTATTAGTTTATGTACATTTTTTTTTTTTTTTTATGTGAAGATATAAATTTATTGATTGAATATTTTATAATAAATAAATTATTTGAATTGCTATCTAATATATCTAGTTAAGGTTGCTTCTCTGTAATAAATTCTATTAGACTCTATTAAATTCAAGAAGATTATTTTGTTTACAATTTTCAAACTTGGTAAACAAGTTTTTGATGAATTGACCACATTTACTTAAGAAATAATATTTTGATGCTACTTGGTAAGGAACAAACATGACCCACAAGTGTGATTAGATTTATAAATTATGAGAAAACCAACAAGGAATTATGAACTAGGATCAAGCATATGCTTCTTCATCCTCATCCTAATTCATTATTCCTTGTTGACTTGCTCATAATTCATAAATATAATCACATTTGTGGGGGTATGAATGTTTCTTAATACTGATTTTTATATATGTATGACAAAGCATATTCTTTCTACTTGATTTATTTAATTATGTATTCCTCATTCTATAAAGATATTAGATTATTGTTAGTTTTTTAAATTATAGTAATTATGTGTGTATATCTCATAATTAATTTGGATTTTTTAATATAAAAATTTATATAATGTTTATTTAAGTGTGGTGATTATTATAATGATTAAGTAATAATTTGAGTATATTTAAAAAATTAAATGAGTAAAAAAGGAAGAGTAGAAATTAAAGAAGTGAAGAGAGAAAATGGAGAAGGAGTTAATTAAAAAACACTACATCAACAATAGTGGTTGGAACCTCATAATCTACCAATGTGAATTAGGATAGAAGGAGATAAACAAGATATCTAAGGGGAATATAATGTTACAAATAGTCAAGGGATGGGTATACTATTTGTAGATGCAAAGAACAAGATTGTGATAGATTTATGATAAACAAAAAAAGGGGATTATAAGATCTATTTCATTAATGTTAATATCATTATTGATATGAATGTTGACACTATTCAAACCCTTGACTACTTAAATTCTAGGGTAGAAATCTTAAAAAGAACAAAAACCATTGCCAAGTTTAATACTAGTATATGCCCTATCATTGATAAAATCAAGGCTTGGATGGGGCAATAATAGGTATATTGGACTCACCCATCGATTATCTTTTTAGCATTGGGTTTTCTATAGATAAAATTTCAACCAAAGGAAGATAGAAACAATGTGTTAAAATGTGGTCCTAGATGGTGGAGACCTACCTTCAATTCTAGGAAGGAATTGGTTACAACCAAGATGTATAAATAAGCTAATGAGCTTTACTTGGAATAGATATTCAAGATACTTGGAAATACATTAGGGGAGTATGTGCAGTGATAACTATAAGAAATCCCCCTCAAAAAAGATATAAAATCATGGCGAATCTTTCATTTTTTTGAAAAAAAGTTAATTTCTATTGATGAATCTTTCCTTTTTTTTGAAAAAATAATTAATTTTATTGAATTTATTTTTTTGCATCACTAAAATTTTATAGAAAATATTGGCGAATCTTGGAAAATAATAGGAAATTGTATTAATAATGATGGTGAATCCTTCCAATCTAAAAGAATAATTCTTATGGAAAAGTAGGGACCTGAGGGTGGAAATTATTATCAATGGATTTAAGGGGTAGACTATAATATTTACTTGCCAACATGATTTAAAATATAATCTAGCAACCCTCATTATATTTTATGAGGTAAAATGTACCCGCTATTTGTAATGCTCATGGGGCCCAAAATTACTTTTGGATCATTGATCTAACGACATCTGTTATTTTTGTGAGGTAAAATGCACCTGAAATCTGTAATTCTCAAGGGGCCCAAAATTGTTTTTGGATCATTGATCTTATCAACGATCCAAAATAAATGTCAGGCCCCATGAGCATTACAGATTGCGAATACATTTTACCTCACATGGAATATAATTAGGGCCATTAAATTATATTGTAAATCAATAGTGGAAACAAAAGATTGGAAATATGGCCCTAAAGCAACTACTATTATGATATACTATTGGAAAATTAGTATAGTTTTCTACTATAACTTATAAAATTTAGGTGAATCTGATCTAATCATGTATTGAATATTATGGAAAATTTTTGAGTAAATTTTTTTAATAAAATAAATACTTTGGCAATTTAAATAAGACTAATAAAATTTTGTAAAAATGTGGCAATTCAATTCATGTTATAGCTTGAACTATTAGCCAATTTTGTATTCCCAAATTTCAACTATTGGCCAATTGGCTAATATTAGCCACTAAAAAAGCTATTGAGTATGTGTATAGTTCTATGGCTACAAAAATAATGAATCAACCTCTTATGTTAGGATCTATGTGGAGTTGAATTTGAGTAAGCCAATTAGACACTCAATTGAGATCCAATACCAAATTGGGGCATAGGTGTAAGAATTAAATTATAAATGTCTACCCATTTGGTGTTTTAGATGTTGCAAATTGGGACATTTGACATAGAAGTATGGTGGAAAACATAGACATAAGAATATTGAGTAACCCAAGGTTGCAAAAACTTCACAAGAAATTCTAAAGGAGATGATTTTGAATTCATCAAATATTGAAAAGGAGGAAGTTGGGGTAATCTAAGATAATTTGTAGGAGAAAGACGAAGGAAGGTTAATGTAAGAGGAAAACTCAACCTCTTAAGAGGGGATAATCTCTCAATCCCACTATCAAATCCTCTCTCAAAATCCTTCAACAAATAACAAAGATTTTAATGCAAAGCAACAACTATGAAGCAATTTCCATTAATTCAAACTTGCATAAATGACACAAACATCCATTTATCTAATTATATCAGATATTACAGTTAATAGGACTGATATGCAGCAATAAAAATAAATCATAATCATATTTTAAACATGAAAATACTAAGCAAACATAGTTGCAATTTCTCTCCCCTCACTGCAAACTTCAAACAACAAAAATTTGTACTTGCAATCTATGGATGAATCCACCTTCAACCATGGAACTAATCTTCCATTTTCTATCTCAACACTGTCTTAGACCTACAAAATCATGGCTTCTACCTTCTTGCTTCAAAAATTCATTCCTAGGAAGCATTAGCTCCAATCTAGCAGAAACAACTCCCGAAAATGACCAAAATAAAGTTTATAAATTAAATCCTTCACACCTTTCCTGTAACTTCCAATTTTCTATACTTGGAAAATGGAAAATATGCTTTCAAAAATGTATTTAAAATCATTAAATACTGAAAATACATCTTTTGTAACCTCCATCCATGATTGGCCAAGAAAAGTAGCCACTTCCTCACAAGTAGGAGCCCCAAAATAGAAAAATCCAAACCACTTGCTCTTGGGTGTCCTAATTCTTCATTAAAAAGTTAAGGAACATTAAATTAGCTGTCACAACTTGTAACTCCCCAAATACCACGCCCAAGAAGGTATATTTGAAGATTTTTCCTTAAACAAGCTACAAAATCAACTCAAATCACCATAAAACTACAACATAACAACTTGGCCAAATATTTGTCAAATATTTTAGGCCTTATTACAAAAATTTATTCACCTACAATATTTAAAGACCAAACCAAATAAAAATTTAAAATTAAATATGTTTTTTTGGTTGATGCAAGATTGCCAGTCAACCGTGGATACTCCTACATCAAGGGTAGAGATAGATTATGGAAATTAAGGAGCTAAAACTATAAGAAATTCCTCAAGAGAGGATTGACTAATTGACCACATAAGATAAGATGAAGAATCTAGTGAATGATATTTTGGAGGATGAGGAGAGTGAAGAGGAATGTATGAGAGATACTTATGAGGATGAGTTAGGAGTGAATTATTGGAAGATGCTTGGTAGAAAATCCATTAGGTAATGCACTAAATCCCAATAGGTTGTAAATAGTTTGTCTATCGTAGATCTAGGATTAAAAAGGATAAGAGGTGATAAGAAAAGGGCCAATAAGGCCAAAGTAGTGGCTATGGAGGATTTAGAAAAAGGTACCTATGCTTTTATCAAAAGAAAATATGATAATGGAGGTAATCATATCCCTACTCTAAAAATAAATAAAGAATATTAGTTGGAAAATCTAGGTGCTCAATGCCCCTAACAAGTATCATTTGGTTAAATGGGTTATTAAGATTCAATAACCTAATATTCTATTACTATAGGAAACTAAGGTAATTAGTGATGATATTATGAGTTAAATGAATCTAAGTATGTGGTGGGAAAGTGATGTTGTAATTAGAAGTGATGATGGCTTGGCTGGTGGTTTAGCCCTTTTCTAGGATATGAGGGAATTTTCAAGAATCTTGATTGGTGAGTTTTAGTATTTATTGTATGTTTGATTGGATAGGGTACAATTGAGTTCCAAGGAAATTTTCTCTAATAAATTTATATTTTATGTAATTGAAATTTGAAAGAATAATGTGGGAGGAACTAAAAAATATTTTTTGCTACTTCAATTCTAAAAGTTAGATTGTTGGGGGAGATTTCAATACAATTCTAATACTAGAAGAAAATGAAGGAGGTGATGTAAAGAACATAATTGGATTATTACATTTTCAAGAGGTTTTATCTTACTTTCCTTATGGGAAATAAACCCAAAGGAGGGATGGATTACTTGGAGTAGAAAAAGGGGAAAGACAATTTATAAAATGTAGATTAGATTCTCTTCTATGTAATTTGAATCCAGGCCTTAGAGGATATAGTTCCCTATTCAAAGGTATTAATTTTTCTTGTTTCAAACCATTGGATAATATTTTTTGAAATTGAGAAGAGCAATAGACCAAAGGGTTTGTTGATGAATGATAGCTTAGGTCAGATATAAACGATGATTGCTATAAGCATCACCATCATTTATATAAGATCAATTGCTCTTCATATTTAATATTTCTAAAATAAGTAAAATCAAATTTTATAATGCATGTATAAAATCGAATTTAAATAAATGATGTTCAAAATACACATTGAATAAAATTCAGAATTCATATAATATATATCTGCCATGTGTGAGGGGGTATATGTGTTAAGTATGTTTAACTGAATGATAATTGGTTGTAAAGGAAACCCGTATGCCCAAAGGGACACGTCCCTTGAACGGACGTGTCTCCATGTGTGGAGACATGTCCTCTCAAGAGACGCATCCCTTGGGGGCGGGTCTCCTTACATACAAAAAGGAGTTCCACTCTTGATATGCAAACATCAAAATTTATCAATGTTCTGCAATTAGTACATTCAACATTAAGAGAAGAAATCTAAAAATCGTCTTTGACTTAGAATTTCTCACACAAAATTTCAAACCTTAGTTTATTCTTAGATTTTTAGAATCCTATTTGATAAAGATTTGATTACATTTTCATGGTATTTGAGCCACATTGTGTGAATCCAAATCAAATCTAAATATCAAATTGCTCAAGAAAATTTGTATTTTCTAGAATCGAATTCACATCACATTAGATTCATAATGTCAAGTGTGATCAGATTTGAAGATCGTCTTGCAGGAGCAGACAATTTCACATCGTGGAAATTTAGAATCATGATGATCCTTAAAGAGAATAAGCTAGACTCACTTGTGAGAGAAAATATGAAGGAATCAGAGTCTGAACTTGAGAAAACTCAATGGATGGAAAAAAATGAAAAGGCCATGAAAATCCTAGTAGATGTAGTTAGGGATCATATAGTGCCCATCCTAGCAAAACATGAAACTACATACCATATGTACAAATCTCTTGAGAGTACTTATGAGATCAACAACACCTATAGGACTCTTGCATTAAAAAGGAAAATCAACAATGCTCAAATAAACAAAGGAGAGTCCATTAATGCATACTTCATGAGGATTATTGAACTAAGGGATCAATTATCCATAATTGGATATCAGATTGAAAGCAAAGAATTAACCCTAATTGCACTAGGAGGCCTACCAAACTCATGGGAGTCATTTGTTCAAGGAGTAAGTGCGAGATCTAAACTCCCTAAGTGTGACAGGCTAAGAACTGACTGCCTTCAAGAAGAAACCAGACTCTCCACAAAAGAAAATAAACAAAAGAACATAGATGAAGACATTCATGTACTCAACTCAATGTCTAATAAAAAGAGTAAGAAAAACTCCTTCAAGAGAGGATCTTTTAAAAGAAAGAGAAATTCCAATGGAAAGGGATCTTATAAGAAGAAATATATCTCTCAAGTACAATGCTTTAGATGTGATCAATATGGTCACTATGCAATGAAGTGACCTGATAGGACTAAACAACAAGCATCCTTTGCTAAAGTAGGAAAGTCAAATTCAGATCATGAATCTGAGAACTTTGTGTTCTATACAGCCTTATCTAGTCAAGTATCCAACAACACCCACAACTGGGTAATTGATAATGGTTCCTCTAGACATATCATAGAGTTCAGAGAACACTTAGATACCAAAAGGTCTGATGAAGAAGTAACCATTGGGGATGATTCTGCACACCCAATAAAAGGGGTTGGAACTTGTTCCATCAAGTTGAAATCTGGGCTTTCTCTACAACTCATTGGAGTCTTATTTGTACCTGGAATAAAGAGGAATCTTATATCCATCTCTGCCCTTGAAGATAATGGTTACAGAGTTACCTTTATGGATGGGAAAGTTCTAGCATGGACTAAGAACTCAACAATCAAGAAAGCCCAAATCATAGGTGTGAGGCAAGGGTACCTTTACAAACTATGCACTGAAGTTAAACAAGCCCTTACCCTTGACACCTTTGATTCAAATGAGATTTGGCATAGAAGATTAGAACACCTTCATTTCCATGCCCTACCTTCTGTAGAAAAACTTGTAACAGGCTTACCTAAGTTAAAACCATCTCATGAAGGAACTTGCAAAGGTTGTGCCTTAGGAAAGAATACAAAGGGGTCCTTTCCCAATAGTTTGAGAAAAACCCTAAATGTGTTAGAATTGGTTCACTCAGACTTATGTGGACCCATGTCTGTACCCTCTAAAGCAGGATTTCTATACTATGTCATATTTGTAGATGACTTCTCTAGGAAAACTTGGATCTATTTCCTTAAGTGTAAAGAGTCAATAGAAATCCTCAAAAGGTTCAAAGAGTTTAAAGCCCTCACAGAAAACTTCTCCGAAAAGAAAATAAAAAACTTAAGGATAGACAATGGGAAAGAATACACCTCTGAAATTTTTAAAGAATTCTGCATGAGTGCTGGAATTAAGAGGGAGTTCACAGTTGCCTACAACCCTCAACAGAATGGGGTTGCTGAAAGAAAAAATAGAACCATTGTAGAAGCTGCTAAGGCAATGTTGCTGGACCAAAACATTGAAACCTCTTTTTGGGTAGAAGCCTCTAGGACTGCTGTCTATATTCAAAATAGATGTCCTCATTCACATCCCTATAACAAAACTCCTGAAGAAGCCTTTACCAGTTTAAAACCTGACATTAGTCATTTTAGGATTTTTGGTTGTCTTGTCTATATTCATGTGCCCAAAGAGAAGAGATTCAAACTAGAACCTTCTAGAAAGAAGGGAGTATTTGTGGGTTATAGTGAAACCTCCAAAGCCTACAGGATATTCATACCTGGGAAAAAACAAATTGAATTGAGTAGAGATGTCATCTTTGAAGAAGACATTGCATTCAAGAGGGCAAGAAGTTCTAGTGAGACAGAAACCTATTCCCCTAGAGTACCTGAAATGGAACCTGCTCTTGAGATTCAGAGGGAGCATCCTGAGGAAATACCACATGAACTTCCTTCTACTTCAAATGAGAATACAAATGACAATAGCAGAAAGAGACCACTTTGGGCCAGTAAGATGATCAAAGAAGCAGAGGATCATACAACACCCAAAGGAACGTTCAGGGAGAGTAAAAGACCCAAACGTTTCTCTAGCTATGTTGCTCTAATGAACAACATCATAAACTCAGAACCTGTCAGTGTTACAGAATCTTTTCGACATCAAGCATGGAAGGATGCAATGACAGAGGAATATCAGTCTATTCTAAAGAATGATGTATGGGATATAGTGCCTAGACCAAAAGAGAAATATGTTGTCTCTTCCAAATGGCTCTTCAAAATCAAGCATGTTGTTGATGACAGTATAGAAAAACATAAAGCACATTTTGTGGCAAGAGGTTTTTCTCAAAAGGAAGACATTGATTATGAAGAAACATTTGCACCTGTTGCCCATTACACATCAGTGAGAGCAGTGTTAGCCATTGCAGCAGCTAAAGGCTAGAAGATCCATCAAATGGATGTGAAAACTGCCTTGCTGAATGGAACCATTGAAGAGGAAGTCTATTTGGAACATCTTGAAGGTTTTGTGATACATAAACCTGACTCACATGTATGCAAACTAAAGAAAGCCCTCTATGGACTTAAACAGGCTCCCAGGGTCTAGTATGAAAGAATTGACAGCTATCTCTTGGGATTAGGATTTTCCAAGAATGATGTTGAATCCAATCTCTACTTCAAGGTAATCAAAGGTGATATGCTAATAATTATTTTATATGTTGATGACCTACTGATAACAGGAGAAGATCACCTCATTACTCAAGGGAAGTAGGATCTAATTTCTAAATTTGACATGAAAGACTTGGGCATTTTACACTACTTCCTAGGTTTAGAAGTATGGCAAAAATCAGAGGGCATTATACTAAACCAAGGGAAGTACACTATTGATATTCTGAAGAGATTTGGAATGTTGGACTGTAGACCAATGTCTACACCTATGGAAACCAACCTTCACAAATTGAAAGAAGCAGCTGCAGAATCCAAGTGTGCAGATCCAACCCTTTACAGACAGATGATTGGATCCTTGATGTATCTAGTTAACACCAGACCTGATATTTGTTATGCAGTAAATGTTCTCAGCCAGTTCATGTGTGAACCAAAGGAAATTCACTTAATGGCTGTGAAACATATTTTGAGATATTTTCAAGGCACTATTGGATATGGTCTTCTTTACAAGAATGATCAACTAGATCTACATGGGTACTCTGATTTAGATTGGGCTGAAAGTGTAACCGTCAGAAAAGTACATCGGGTGTTGCTTCTTAGGTTGACTATGATCTCCCGGATTTGCAAAAAATAATCTTCAGTTGCACAGAGCTCAACAGGCTAAATACATTGTAGCCTCAATGGGAGCAAGAGAAGTAGTTTGGCTTCGTAAATTGCTTGTGGGACTCTTTGGTGAGCCCTTGAATCCTACAATTATTCATTGTGATAATTAGAGTTGCATCAAACTCTCTGTAAATCCTGTCTTTCATGATAGATCTAAGCACATTGAGATCCCCTATCATTATGTAAGAGATATGGTGGAAAGGAAAGTGATTCAGTTGGAGTATATTAGTACAAATGATCAAACTCAGACATTCTCACCAAGCCTCTCTCCGAATCAAGGTAGAGCACTTCGTGAAGAAACTTGGTATGGTTGAAATGTAATTTGTTATTTATGTTTGAAATACAAATTGTTTATAAATTGTACTAATATATAAAGATGTTTAATGTGTAAACTCTTTTGTCATGTGTGTGACTCCATGACCTTATGGGTCTACTCCCCCTGTGTACATTATTGAAAGGTGATGATCTTTCTAATAATGAGCACTTGTATTTGACATTGTAAAGTGACGACTCTACAATGATAAACTATGTGACTTGATATCTATGGACATGTCATGATAGTATCTCTTGGACACTCTTATGGATATCATGGGACTTGATATCATCTGAAGAACATTATGATCCTTAAGAGATAATCATGGTGGATATTTATATCCCTGGATATGCCATGAATTATGGTAGACATCATGTGACTTGATGTCAGTGCACATACCATAATGAAGATGTGTTATGAAGAATGTCATGTGACTTGACAACATTGAAAAAACATATCATATCTATGATATCACGTGTGAAGGTGATATCTCCACTTATTTTGATTTGAAATATCTTCCCTAGCTAAGAGGGAGTGTTGATGAATGATAGCTTAGGTCAAATATAAATGATGATTGCTATAAGAATCATCATCGTTTATATAAGATCAATTGCTCTTCATATTTAATATTTCTAAAATAAGTAAAATCAAATTTTATAATGCATGTATAAAATCGAATTTAAATAAATGATGTTCAAAATACACATTGAATAAAATTTAGAATTCATATAATATATATCTGCCATGTGTGAGGGGGTATATGTGTTAAGTATGTTTAACCGAATGATAATCGGTTGTAAAGGAAACCCGCACGCCCAAAGGGACACGTCCCTTGAATGGACGTGTCTCCACGTGTGGAGACACGTCCTCTCAAGAGACGAATCCCTTGGGGGCAGGTCTCCTTACATACAAAAAGGAGTTCCACTCTTGATATGCAAACATCCAAATTTATTAATGTTCTGCAATCAGTACATTCAACATTAAGAGAAGAAATCTGAAAATTGTCTTTGACTTAGAATTTCTCACACAGAATTTCAGACCTTAGTTTATTCTTAGATTTTTAGGATCCTATTTGATAAATATTTGATTACATTTACAAGGTTGTCCCTTTAAATTGGAGTTCATGTGGTTTGAATGGTTGGATATTTAGGGTATTCTTAAATCTTAGTGGATTCAAGAGGTCAAACGATGCAAAAAGTACTCTTCAAACTAAATTGGAATGGGTCAAGATATAATTAAGAGAATTAAAAAAGAAAAAAAAATCATTGGGAATTTCTAGAAGAAAATGGAAGAGGTGAAAGTTGAACTTAGAAATATTTCAAGAAGGATATTGCCCAGTGTGGAATGACAAATAATTTGAGGAATAAGGAATTTATAGCTATGAAATATCTGAATTCAATCCTACATATGGAAGAACTACTTTGGCTTAAAAAATTTAAAGTAAA
This sequence comes from Sequoia sempervirens, assembly GCA_007258455.2. Lineage (NCBI taxonomy): Eukaryota > Viridiplantae > Streptophyta > Pinopsida > Cupressales > Cupressaceae > Sequoia > Sequoia sempervirens. The sequence continues at coordinate 133,780 of VDFB02271162.1, read as the reverse complement.
GTGGTTGAAAGAGGGGTGGACATGAAATTATTCTATTTTTCCAACAAAGTTAGAATGCAAGTTACAAAACTAAGAAAATTTCTCTCCCCTCACTAGATGAGATATTGTATTGTGATGATATAAAAAAGGAAAAATATAGATTTTTAGGAAATGTTGGAGTATGTAAATGCTAGTGATTTGGAGGCACAAGAGGCCCCTAGAAAATTTACATACCTCATTTCACAAGCTCAAAATGAGGCTCTTTTACTCCCCCATTCTCCTTGAATGAGATTGGAATGGTTTCTATTACTCTCAAGGCTAAAAAATATACTAAACCTTATGAGTTTCAAGCCAATTTTTTATATAAATTTTGGCATATTGTGGGTAATTATGTGTTCTTTTTGTAACACCCCAAATCTGCAAGCTTAAACTCTATCTCATATATCATCATGATGTTAGTTTACAGCAAACAAATAAAGCAGTATTCTTAATGAAATAATACATCATGCCTCTCAAACAAGATAACAAAACAAGCCAAGTGAAAGCATAAAAAGAAACACTTGATGTATACCTATTCCATAGTGGATTGGTGTCACTTTGTTGTGAAAAGTGACCCTTTCCCAACCCTTGACAAGCTCAATGATAAAATTCCTTGAAGATGAAGTGGACAAAGTTAGCTCTCAATGTGAAGAGAGTAACTATTAAAATAAATATTCAAACAACTCCCTTCGGGTTTCTTTTGTAATTGTGTGTTTACCGGCCTATGCATCGCCGAGTTTATTCGGCTTTCCATCAAGTTTTGATCTACCACTTTGCGCGCCTCCTCTTCACAACTTCGGGTAACGGCTTCCCTTTCGGGTCCCGAGAGGCTGCACTGGGGGTCCACGTGTCACACAAACGGAAGGTTTTTCTTGTTTCCTTAAAGGCTTCATGCGGGTTGTGAAGGCCTTCTGCGGGGGCCATCATTTCTAAGGATTGTCAGAGGGACCCACATTTTGCTACGTGGCGGCGTATCGCAAGCTTTTCATGTAGGAATGAAATGAACAAATACGGGTTGCGTAGTGCTTGCGCAGGGTTTTCTTTTTACTTTCTAAAAGGTGTTGGCAGGCCCTACCTTTTGCTAGGTGGAAATCGTTCGCAGATCTTTCAACACAGCAGGGAGGTGAACAACCGCGGGCTGCGAAACGCTGCCATGCATCTTTCGCACCCGGTTGATGCAGTTTTCTCTCCACTGCAACAAGGACCTCAGCCCATTAGACACGTGTTGCTTCTTCGCAATCTCTCAGCAGCAATGAGAGAAGTTTTCATTCGGGAAGCGACAGGCTGCCACGTACCTTACACTGATCCTTGAAACACGCAATAGGCTAGCTGAGGGAGATTATGCTATTGGGTGTTGCTTGTCATGGTCGTTTGAAGCGGTGGATGACGCTTGTCGCCTTGAGCCTGGCTGGGACCACTGCCATCATTACGAAGGGCGCGCCTACACCTGGATGTCTAGATGTTGTGTTATAACTTGTTGCCTTTGTAATGGCATTGGAAATCTTTTGATTCTAGCATCATTGCAGGGGATTGTGGGATCTTTTCTATTATAGCTCTCCAAAGCGGTGGGAATTTTCTCTCCGGCTATATATACTCTCTCTATTGACAAGAGAAGAAGATCCAGAAAATTTAAGAAAAAGGATACTAGTGTTAGCAAGAGACACCAAGCCTCTTTTATATGTTTATTTGTAAGAAACTTTTAGACTGTGCCAACTGTTCGGCCTTTCTATTTTTTATGTATTGATTAAACTGTGCTTTTTATTGTCTTAAGCATTTCATTTGATAGGACTTCTATTTATTGAATACAAGCTTACTTATCTAAATCATGTCTAAATGACTCTTCTTAGTAGTAAGGATGTATGCAATACTATTTTATGTCAATAAATGAATTGTTTATGCTATAGCTTTAAGTCTTCAACGTTTTGGAACGTGACAACACCATTCAGGCCCCTAAATCTATGATTTATCGTGCCCATCAGCAAATTTTGGCGCATCGCCTTAGATTAGACTTTGCTTCATTATATCTGTTTCATTTTCCCTTTCCAAAACCCATTATAGAAGAAGTCGGCTTCTTTAAAATCTAGAGGTCACTCAGTTTGGTGCAAAGGGGTTCCCCTTGAACTGAGTTTCCCATAAGGCACTGTTACCTCGCCAATTTTTGGCATCAACAGTTTGTCCTTTTTCTGGCACGCCCGATGGGACCTGAACTAATGAAATTGCCTTGTAGAGGGGTGTATGAGCCATTGGCTTGTAACTAGATCCCAGACTGCAAATAACCCAGGTTTACTAGTACCTCCTCTAGGGACAGTCCAGGCCGCAAATCAGTTAGTAACCTTTCCATCCCCACCGCCCTTTCCTCTCACCATGTTGCCAGTCGCGAACAGAAACTATGTAGCATGGGATGCTGGAAGTCCCCTGGTAGCTCTGGTAGCGCCTATTGTTTGGGGCGCTATCCCAGTTTTGGCCTTGAAAGCTCTTCCCAAATTTACCGGAGACAACACAAAAACACCAGCAGAACATTTGCAGGATGTAGCGGATGTATGTCTGGTACACTGTATTACAACACAGAATGTAGCCCTAAGGCTCCTCGCTGCGTCCTTTAAAGGCAAGGCTCTGGATTGGTACCGAACACTGACTCCAAATTCAATTTGCACTTGGGATGACCTCAGAGATCCATTCTATGAAAGGTTCTCAAATGATAGAGATCGTTCTTCGTTATATTATCAGCTATCCATCATAAGACAAGTACCCCAGGAGGCTCTGATGGATTTCAATGCCCGATTTCACTCAAATTGGCAGAGGATTCCTGTGACTATCCGCCTGACTCCAGAACTGGCATTCATATTTTATCTGAAGTCCATTAACCCTGACATTTCTGTGATGATTAAGTCTTTGGGAGGAGCCACTCTACCAAATGCTTATGCTACCGCTAATCATTTGATAGATTGCAAAAAGTTGCTTCCTCGACCTATTATCCCGATATGTCCTGAAATATCAAACTCTACACAAGAGGTCGCATCGTCTAATATGGCAGCAACTCCCCAGTCGATGTACTCATATGCGGCCACTCCTGAAAGCTTGGCTTCTACATCGGGTTCTTCCAAGGATGAAATAGGTGACCTCAAGGAGATGTTGTGAACTATGGAAAATGACTTAACAACTCTCAAGCGAAACCAAGCAACGCCTCCACGGCCCGCATATCAAAACTATCACGGTGGGCGGTCTACTTATCAGCAAAATCAATATCAAAGTGCGCCTCACACTAATCCACCAGCGCTGACTACCAACCAAATGGTCCCGGTGCCTACTCCGCTCACAAGTGTGTCGCCAAGCTCGAGTAGGGAATTAATCGCGGGACAAAACAGTCTTATTGATGATATCAATCCATGGTGTTTCCCCTACAATGATGCACATATGCCCCAAAATTGTCCACGTGGAAACTTACAACAGAAGGTGGCAGAGCAACGCAGTCAAGGTATTATGACAGAAAATGGAGGACATGCTTATGACTCGCTAGTGGAGAGTGTGGTCCTTATCGCGCAAATGCAAGGAATGTCTTTAGAGCAAGAGTCTGACATTGCTTCGGATCATGCGCTCTTCTCTTGGATGGAAGATGAGGAAACGGTGTTTGCTAATGATGCATCCATATCTAAAACACCGTAGGTGCAATCTGACTGTAACACATGCTCAAAGAGAAGATTCACCAGTGAGCTTGTTGTTTCACTTCCGGACAACCCGCAACGCAAAGGCATGTCCGATCAAATTCCTGGAACTTCAACCGCCTCTTCGCCTTCTCAACCACGAAAGGAAATTATTATAACAAGAGCAAAGGAGCAGAAATCTTCGAGCTCGTCACCTTTTAATGTGGTGGAGCAATTAAGGAAATCATCCGATAATGTGGCTTTATCGGACATTCTAGCTATCCTGGAATATAAGACTATGCTATAGAAGGCGCTTCAGCAAGAGATCAACTCAGCACCAACAGAGCCGTCTGCTAGTACAGAGGTGGTTTATCAAATGCCACTAGCTAAGGTTCTTGCAGACAAAGCGAAGGAATCCCATGCGGAAGGCGGAGGTAGGCCAAAACCTCAACCCTTCTTCTTGACTCTCATTGTAGGGGAAAAGCTATTACACAACGCTATGATTGATTCTGGCACTAGTACAACGGTTATGCCAAAACTAATAGTGGAAGCCTTGGCTCTCAGCTACGAACCTATGAAGAAGGGGGTGATGCAGCTGGATGGAAATAAAGTTGATACTGTGGGTGTCATCAAAGTGCTTTCGTTAACTCTATTTGCCTGCCCAAGTATCACGGTCCCGTAGGATACAGTGATCATAGATGTTCCTCCTATGTTTGGTCTTTGTCTATGCCAAGAATTTACTTCAAAGGTGGGTGGATATTTGTCTTTAGATTGGTCACATCTAATACTTAGGACCAAGAATGGCACAAAAATAAAGATAGAATCAGAGGCTCTACATTCCAAACACGTGGCGGATGAGGCCCTGATCAATTTTGAGGCCGCACATACCTCTATCACCAAGCATGACATGTATAGTGTCGAACTGCTAGAGGAGGAGAAGGTGAGTGGAGACCGAAATGATAAGGAAGATGCTCTGTTAAGCGAACACATAAACAATGATCCTTTCAGGAATTATCATGCTATCGGATTGGGCACATATGTGATTTATGATGAAGACTAAGTTCTTCTGAAGGTCGCCAAAGAATCCGACGATAACCAAGGAAATGAGCTATGGACATTGTATTTTGACGGAGCAAGGAGCAAAGTTGGAGCTAGAGCAGGGGTATGTCTAATATCCCCGCAGAATGAAAAGTTGTTGAGGTCTTTCCGATTCCAATTCGCCTATTCAAACAATAAAGCTGAATATGAAGGGTTAGTCCAAGGCCTAAGCCTAGCAGAACGAATGGGTATTAAACAATTGATTATGTTCAGAGATTTCGAACTGGTAGTTAATCAAGTCTGAGGAGTTTCCACAGCAAAGAATGTCCGAATGAGATCCTATCGGAATCGAATCTGGGACCTGATTGAAGGTTTTGAAGCTTTCAACATCCTGACCATTCCCCGAACGAAGAATAGTGATGCAGATCGCATGGCAGTGATCGGTGCTCAGTTTGATCTTGTCTCTGACTTGCTTTGGAACAAATATTCAGTGCGAGTGCTTGTTCGACGAGTGATTCCCGACAATGATTAGAGTTGGAAAGTCTTTGAGAGCGATGAGCACATCGCCTCATTTATCCAGCACTCAGGGGAATTTGCTGATCAACTTCAACCAAAGATCGCTGAGGCCTATGAAGGACAAATTATGCAGCTCAAGTCAAATAAACTTCTGAAAGGATTAGTTACTCTCGAGAATTTTTTCGATTGTAATGACACCCGAAATGATAAGCGGAAGTTCATGGCAGACAAAAGTGATTATGAAAACCTTCGGGTCTCCGATGGCAGGAATCTCCAGGTCGGAAAAGATGTCCCACAGTGAGATAGAGAAAGGCTTATCAGTTTCTGTGAAAAATATGGAGTAGTGGCCTGGTCCTACAATGATCTGGAGGGTTATGATCCTGGCATCATTCAACACACTATTGAACTAACAGAAGGTGCAAAACCAGTCCGACAGAAGCAGAGGCCAGTCAACCCTAAAGTTGAGGCCCTAATGGCACAAGAGCTAACCAAGCTCATTGATTCACGTATTATCTTCCCAATCAAACATAGTACTTGGGTATCAAACCTAGTACCAGTCAGAAAGAAGAATGGCGATATCCACTTATGCGTGGACTTCTGAGACCTAAACAAAGCATCTCTGAAAGATCACTATCCATTGCCTTCTATGGAGTCAATCCTCCAAACTGTCGCAGGATCAAAAATGCTCTCTCTGCTGGATGGCTTCTTTGGCTATAACCAGATTCAAGTTAAAGAAGAAGATCAGCACAAGACTACATTCACCACTAAGTGGGGAACATTTGCATATGCTAAAATGCCTTTTGGTTTATCCAATGCAGGGGCAACTTTCCAGCGAGCTATGGACATCGCATTCAGTGAACTGATTAATAAGTTTATTCTAATCTATTTGGATGACCTTACTGTGTTCTCTAAATCTAAAGATGATCATTTTGATCATTTGGAATTAGTTTTTCAAAAATGCCAGGAGTTCGGGGTTTCCTTAAATCCAAAGAAATGTGTATTCAGAGTACCGCATGGTAAGCTATTAGGGCATGTTGTGTCTAAAGAAGGTATTTCAATTGACCCCAAATGAGTAAAGGCTATCAAGGAGCTTCGCCTTCCGATAAATAAGAAAGGTGTCCAGTCCTTTCTTGGTAAAGTAAATTTCATCAGCAAATTTATTTCTGATTTCGTGGGAATGATTAGGCCAATCACCCTAATGCTAAAAAAGGATCAAGCTTTCAAGTGGACAACGGAAGCTCGGGAGGCTTTTGAAAAGGTCAAGGAAGCGATCTCCACAGCCCTGGTGCTGATTAATCCAGATCAATGCAAAGATTTTATAATGTATGCCTTCAGTAGCAAGTCTAGTATTGCTACTGTTCTGACTAAAAAAGATAGTGAAGGAAAGGGAGAGCATCCAGTGGCGTTCTATTCCTGAACCCTAAAAGAATATGAGGCGAATTATAACTTCGTCGAAAGACAAGCCTTTGCAATAGTAAAGGGACTTAAAAAATTCTGCCATCTAATTTTCTGCAACAAAGTTCTGGTATATGTCGCACATTCTAGTGTGCGGGAATACATCATGGAAGGAGAGATCACAGAAAAAAGGGCTAATTGGATTACCAAGATCCTAGAGTATGACATCAAGGTCAGGCCTACTAAGACTGTTAAAGGCAAAGGACTGTGTGAGTATATGGCACAGAACGAGGAGGTACCTTCCAAGAAGGAACAGCTAGAGCTCGTCCTGATAAATGGATCGGGATCGAAAGACGATTGGCTAACAGATAGAATGAACTTCATGCAAACCGGAAGGTATCCACCAGGCCTCTCATCCCAAAAAAGAAGGTATTACCGGCTTCAGAATTGCGGATATACGTTGATAGGAGTCCTTTTCAAAAGAAATTTCAATGGTGTGCTCCTGCGATGCGTTACTTCAGGGGAGGCGCAGAGGATCCTCGACGCATTTCACAATAGCGACAAAGGTGGAAATTTCTCCCCCAAAACTACCGCCATCAAGGTCCTGCGAGCTGGATATTACTGGCCTACACTTTTCAATGACTCCTACTCTCTGGTAAGGTCTTGTAAAAAATGTCAGTTCTTCTCTGATAGAAGGAAGAATTCAGTGATGCCCCTCAAACCTATCGTGGCAGATGAACCATGTAGAAACCCTTGTTTCCCCGTTTCCTCTGTGTCTGACTATTTTTATGATTTTCTGAAGGTTTTTGGTTTTTTTGACTGTTTTTGAAGTTTTTGCATAAAATAAAGGAATTGTGATTTTGACAAGAAAATGATAATAAATTTAAATAAAATAATATATCTCCGGAAATGATAGATTCTATTGCAAAAATAGATGCCAGTCTAATATTAAATCTTCTGGAAGAGTTACAATGAAGATTCGATTACATGCAATATAAAAAGCAATGATTTTTGTTTGAAAACCTAGAGATTGCAGCCATCTGGAAATGATTAGATCTGGTACGGCTGCATTGATTAACTTCTTCTCCCTCCGTCTGGTGCTCTGGATATGACACAGATGCATAGGCGCCTCCAATGAAGTTAATATATGGCCTGAATGAAAGGCATTTCTCTTCAAGACAAAGGTACGGCTCAAAAGAAGGAAGTACGGCCTGCAGCAAGGTACGGCCCTGTCAGAACTAGCAAGTACACTTGTACAACTTCTTGAAAATAGTGTCCAAACCCTTTGAAATGATGCGCCTTGAAGAATAGGTGTTCTCTGGCTAAACCCCCAACAAACTCTCTGATGCTGAATGATCTGTGAAGTTCTATGATCTCTTCTGGATGAAGAAACCTCTGTGTTGGCAATAAATCAGATGTTATTTCACACCCTCTGAATCGCTCTCACTGGAGATGGCTCGTTCTCTAATGCATTCGAGACTGAAACCCTAAGGTTCTGTGCTCAGACCAAACTTGATCAATTTTTAATAATTCAATATGCATAATGGCTCGATTCCCAAGGCAAATGCATTATACACTTGAAAAGTGTGAATTCCACAATAATAGGGAATATTAAAATAATTCGCACTTTTAATATTTAATTTCTCAATAGTCTCCGGTATAATTTTTAATTGAAAAATAATTCACAACTGGCCCCTTTCTGATGATGGGCAACCCCTTCACTGAAATCACTTAAGTTATAATAAAATATTATAACTTTATATTATAATGCTCTAATAATTAATATTTAATTAAATTAATTAAATATTAATATCTCTCTCATTATTCATCTGATGCATGAGCCGTCTGAAGCTGATGAACACTGTAGTGATTCTGAACGCTATCAATCCATACTGCTAAAAATAGTAGGGGTCCCATGCTGAGTGTTGAATAACTGCTAAAAATAGCAACTCGGGCTAGAAGTGTCTGAATGAGCCCGAACGAAAGCCAATTGATCAAACACTGACAATATGAAGCTGAGCCAAGCTCCAACAAGACCCTTAATCCATCCCATCAGCCTATGAGGGTCGCATAATAGGGTAATTCTTATGAACTCTGATGCTCGCAAAATGGGGACATTACAGTCCACCCTCCCCAAAATTGCTTGTCCCCAAGCAATCTGCACTGGAAAGAAACTCCAATCCTCGGGAGGCCCACAAGAAGAATTATGAAATGTCCCACACATTCCTAATGGACTCCTGTAGCACCAACATAAACATAGTTGCGCAAAATATCCCTGGATCCCAAACTCGGAATGGAAGTCTGCCATGCCTAAGACCCTCTGACTCCCTTTGCGCTACCTTGATCTCAACTTCACCATGCCAGAAGTGGTGAAACAAACCAATGGAACCCATCCAAAACATAGTACCAATCCTGTCACCACCTGGATCCCAATATAAACGGTACTCGCATCCAACCATCAAAATGAAGTAAGGATATCGGGAAGCATCCGCAACACAACACCTCTCAACAGTCCCTCTGAAACTCCCAGGGATGTGATTACTAACCAAACCATCATGTAAACTGCCACTACCACCTCCATGAAACCTAGAAGTAGCAAACTCTGTCAGGTACACACCAGTATGATGGAAATCCAACCACTGATTGTGCAAGTGATTCCCTGCAAACAACTTAGTCAGAAACTTGCAGCCTCTAGTCTCACCTTCTGAAGATAGTAACTCTGAACACAAAAATGATTTGCTTCTCTTGACTGCGCAAAGAGAATCATCATGCACACAAAATTTGTGCATCGAATAAGAACCATGTACAGGTGGATCAAAGACAAAACTGTAAGCACTCCTCACCGTGTACACACTATAAAACTCCTATGTGAGCCCTGTTTGAAACCCCAATGCGTTGGAAAGATCCCAAACACTATGATCATTGCCCAAAACCGAACTAATATCAGGAGTGATCATTTTCCCACTCGAAGAGTGGATTATCATAGACTAATCCACCATCAAACTCAAATAACGGATTATTCACAAATTGCACAATCATTCTATTATGATTTGAATCATCCACCGCTGAACCCCTGGAACAATAGATTAAATCATCCTCCTGAATTGGTTCATCAAACAACTGATCATGATCAACTGCATGGGATAAAATAACTGATTTGCTTCCAGAAAAGGGAAACAAATCATCATAAGAACCGATCTCTTACCTGAATGGTATTCTGCCTACCTCCTGTGAAGAAGATGGAGTAATGTCGAGAGTTGTCACACAACTCTTCGATGAATCAACTATTATGTTGCAAGAGCTATCAGACATCGCCCCTACAACACCTGTCATGGGACTAACCTCAGGGAAACCAGGTGTAGCATGTGGTACCCTGCAACTTTCAACCAATGCACTCGTCCCATCTGTATCAACTGCCCCTGTAACCATGATGGATGTAACCACATCCTCACTACAACCTGTGGATATATGATCCTCACTGACTGCCACTGTATGCAACTGTACTATATCTGCAGCTACTCGAGACTGTGCCAAACTTAACTCCACAGTAAGCTTGTGCAACCGTGACTGAGACTCCTGAAGGCCCAACTGGGTGCTCTGCAACGAGTCCATAGTCACCTCAAGCTCATGAGTGAGCTCATCGATCTGCTCCTCCTTTCCCTTCAATGCATCATGGAAAATGCAATCCCACTCGAGAAGAAAATCCCTGTTCGCAAGTAGTTTTAGGTAGTTTTGTTTCATCATTCCAATTGTTTCTCAAAGTGCATGTAACTCTGCAAGGGAAAAACCACTATCACCGTGCTCATCTATCAAAGGAGTACTCCAACCATAGGTAGCCAACATCTGACGAGCAACATCAAAATGCTCAAGGGTTGTGGCAATCATATTGTCATTCACTTTTAGATGCCCAACCAAATGATGAGGATTTTGTAGCTTATGACCCCCATACAAGTTTTCCTATTCACAATATGCACTATGATATGAGACTGACTCGTCATCACTCACTACATGATAAGCAGCATCATGTGTGCTTTCATCCATGCACACCTCAACATCTAAAGTACTGCTGCTTCGTACCTCAAAAGATGGCTCAACTGATAAGGTAGAAGTTGCTGGTATGATAGTATCTTCACACACCTCCACTCTCAAAGTAACTGCATGCCCATCCACAGCATGATCCTGGGATTCCATAACAACATATGAATCTTCTAGCTTGTTTTAAAAGGTCTGATTTGGAAAATCAGACTCACCACGACATGAGTCCTCCACATACCATGCATCATTAGTACCCAATTCCTGAGTACTTTCATGTGACAATTCAATAAGATCATTTTGCACACGTGGAAACACTACTATCTCATGCTCACGCAAAGTTTCATCATCGCTGTCATGAAAATCAGAAGTAGCCTCCCTAGTAGAAACTTCTGGAGTCACCTCTTGCAAGGACGATTTAGGTAAATCATTACCCAAAACTGTGCTAGTGCTTTCTTGGATCAAATCACTGTGCCTATCAAAATCATCATATAAATTTTTGCATACTTCATAAGAATTTGAAGATACCAAATTGTTCTGATGAAGAGTTGTATCATTTTTATATGTAGATTCTCTATCCATTTCATGTGTACACAATTCAAGAGCTATAGTGTGATATTTCTTCCTTGCAAACTCTGTCTTATGGCAAAGACTCGGGTGCAAATCCATGTAACTCATGAAAGGAAGTTCCTTCTTAAGTTTTTGAGGAAGAGTGTTATACTCTTTAAACATGCTAATCACTTCTTCTTCTTTGTTTTGTGGTGTTCTGTTAAAGGTAATCCTTTTTCTGACCTCAGGTGGTACTAACTCCCACCCATCGTTCACTGCCATAAGTGCATCAATGAACAAATACTCATGCTCCTCATCTGCCATGCCCTCATCGGCCCCCTGTCTCACAAATGTAGGCCTAGTGGGCCTATCTGCTATCCGTGAGGCTATCCTAGGAGCTCTTCGTGAACCTGCATCACTCCTGTCATCGTCACGATGTGGTGACGGTCTCCTCAATGTGCCCAATCTCTATAGTGCTATTGTCAACTACTGTAATACATCATTAGACTGCCGTTGACCTGCACGTAAATCTCTGAGTGCATGCAAAACCTCAGCATCATCCTGATCTCTATTTTTATGAGGTATCTCTGTTCTAAGATTATATGTTCTGTCAGTCCTATCATTCCTGTCAGCCATGTTTCCTGGCTGCCTGCTCAAACTCTATTGCCTGTCAATCAGAGCACATTTGCGTGTGTAATACCTATGAGACCCAATCTGTTCCGGCTGCATAAGTCTGCTAAACCCTCAGGATGGCAGGATTTAGCTTTGATACCACTGTAGAAACCCTTATTTCCCTGTTTCCTCTGTGTCTGACTATTTTTATGATTTTCTGAAGGTTTTTGGTTTTTTTGACTGTTTTTGAAGTTTTTGCATAAAATAAAGGAATTGCGATTTTGCTTGAAAATGATAATAAATTTAAATAAAATAATATATCTCCAGAAATGATAGATTCTATTGCAAAAATAGATGCCAGTCTAATATTAAATCTTCTGGAAGAGTTACAATGAAGATTCGATTACATGCAATATAAAAAGCAATGATTTTTGTTTGAAAACCTGGAGATTGCAGCCATCTAGAAATGATCAGATCTGGTACGGCTGCATTGATTAACTTCTTCTCCCTCTGTCTGGTGCTCTGGATATGACACAAATGCTTAGGCACCTCCAATGAAGTTGATATATGGCCTGGATGAAAGGCGTTTCTCTTCAAGACAAAGGTACGGCTCAAAAGAAGGAAGTACAGCCTACAACAAGGTACGGCCCTATCAGAACCAGCAAGTACACTTGTACAGCTTCTTGAAAACAGTGTCCAAACCCTCTGAAATGATGCGCCTTGAAGAATAGGTGTTCTCTGGAGGTGTTGTCACAATAGTGGTTTACAATTCCTGAGAGGAACGAATTTTACCTGAAATCACATATTTTTAGAAAATATAATGATTTAAGCCTTAAAAAGTTCCATTTTAAGGATTCCAATTGAAGAGGGTTTGATCAAATCACCTTAGATCAAACCTCCTTGGATAGAACCTCGCTAGCTTTAAACCATACCTATAAATGCATCTCCTTTACACCTATCAAAATGCTGATAAAAAATCACTTTTGATTTAGCTTTTGGGGGATCAAATGAATTCATTTAAAATTTATTTCAAATGATTATGGTATTCCTCAGAACAAGCTATCCAATGAATATAATTTTAATATGTTTTGGTTTTGTTATGTATTTGTTTTTAAGTTTTATTAAACATAGGTTTTTCATCGAAAATGAATTTCTTTGTTCTTCACATGTGGAAAAATAGAAGATTATCAATTTTTTTTTGAAAAATATGAGTGCACCAGATATTGAAGTCCTTAATCCAACAAAAAATTAAATTAAATTTTGACATATACAAAAAAAGTTACACGTTATAACGACTATGTCTAATTGTAATTCATTTGACTTTGAAACTTGATTAAGGAAAAATATTCAATAAAAACTATCTAACCAAGTGGAAGCACTAGATATCAGAGTTACAAATCTAAATTTGAAAGAATTAGAATTTTATCCTTCATGGAAAAAATTATGCGTATAATGACAGCCACTTTTTAAAAATGTTGTTTTCTAAAAAATCAATTTTCGTGGGAGATGGAAAGAAGTGCAATTTGATTCCAAAAATTTTGAAAAAATATTTTAGAATCTACAAACAAAATTTGATGAGACTCTAGTTTGCATCATCTTCAAATTCCTCACGGTTTAGCCGCTATAGGTGCCCGAATGTGAAGATTTAGTTAAAAATAATAATTTCAGTGTCCAGTTTGGCCAAAAATTGTAAACCACTATTATGGGATCACCCCTGGCTAAACCCCCAACAAACTCTCTGATGCTGAATGATTTGTGAACTTCTATGATCTCTTATGGATGAAGAAACCTCTGTGCTGGCAATAAATCAGATATTATTTCACACCCTCTGAATCGCTCTCACTGGAGATGGCTCATTCTCTAATGCATTCGAGACTGAAACCCTAAGGTTCTGTGCTCAGACCAAACTTGAACAATTTTCAATAATTCAATATGCATAATGGCTCAATTCCCAAGGCAAATGCATTATACACTTGAAAAGTGCGAATTCCACAATAATAGGGAATATTAAAATAATTTGCACTTTTAATATTTAATTTCTCAATAGTCTCCGGTATAATTTTTAATTGAAAAATAATTCACAACTGGCCCCTTTCTGATGATGGGCGACCCCTTCACTGAAATCACTTAAGTTATAATAAAATATTATAACTTTATATTATAATGCTCTAATAATTAATATTTAATTAAATCAATTAAATATTAATATCTCTCTCATTATTAATCTGATGCATGAGCCGTCTGAAGCTGATGAACACTGTAGTGATTCTGACCGCTATCAATCCATACTGCTAAAAATAGCAGGGGTCCCATGCTGAGTGTTGAATAACTGCTAAAAATAGCAACTCAGGCTAGAAGTGTCTGAATGAGCCCGAATGAAAGCCAATTGATCAAACACTGACAATATGAAGCTGAGCCAAGCTCCAACAAGACCCTCAATCCATCCCATCAGCCTACGAGGGTCGCATAATAGGCTAATTCTTACGAACTCTGATGCTCGCAAAATGGGGACATTACAAACCATTTGCGCAATGGGGCCTGGACTTCATCGGAATGATCAATCCGGTTTCTAGTGCTGGACATAAGTGGATTCTAATGGCTACAGACTACTTCACAAGGTGGGCGGAAGTTGTTCCCCTTAAGGGGGCAACAGAAACAGAGATTGTAGACTTCCTCGAAGCACTGGTGACAAAGTTTGGCCCTCCAAAGACAATCATTTCGGACAACGCCAGAGCATTTCTAGGTACAAAGGTATGTCACTTTGCATTAAAAAATGGCATATTCCTTAAAGCCTCATCAAACTATTATCCACAGGGAAACCGCCTAGCCGAGTCAACAAACAAAAGCTTAGTCCGACTCCTTAAAAAGGTTGGCTCAGAGCACCAGAGGGAATGGCATAAAAATCTCCGAAAAGTGCTCTGGACAAATCGCATAACTCCTAAGCAAGTCTTTAAGACTTCGCCTTATGAGCTGGTATATGGGAAGGAGGCATTGTTACCTATCTCTATGGAGATCCCAGCAATACAATTATTGAAATCCCTTGAGATAGAACAAAATGAAGCCATGAAGGTTCGGCTCGCCGAACTATTGGAAGTATAAGAAAAAAGGGAGAATTCCCTAATAGCAATGACAAACCGTCAACAGGTGGTCAAACAATGGTTTGACAAGAAGGCTTCCGACCAAGGTCTGAAAAGTGGAGACTTAGTGCTAAAATATGACATTAGGGCTACAAAGCCAGGTCAGCACGGTAAATTTGATAGCCTATGGGAGGGACCCTTCAAAATCATTCGGTGCAGACAACACAACGCTTTCGAGCTGGAAAATATGGAACAAGAGATGTTAGGAATCCTAGTCAATGGGATTCATCTTAAGTTGTTCTATTAGGCATTAAGCTCTACCTTGTACAGGTGTAAATAGCTCTTTTATTTCATTTCTTGTGTTTGGCCTGTTCTTTTTCTAAAATCAGTTGTCTTTCTTTGCATTTGCTCATTATCATTGGCGGGTAAAACACCAGAGTTGCTTTACACAAAATACACTCATGCATGGAGAAATAGCATACAAAATTTGCAAACCCAGAAAATTTTAAACACAGAAGCAAAAAAGAGCATGGATTTTCCTTAAAACGAGAAGTATATATTTATATATATGTTCTTTGGTTACAAAATGGCTGGGATGCCGATTTCCAAAATGTACAAGTATCAAGGTATATTATATACGATAGCCTTTTATCAAGCTTATCTAAAGCAGGAAAGTTACATTTTGAGCAAGTAGGCAAAGGGGTTATCTATCCAAAGGCATGACTGGCAGCAATCGACGCATTCACTACAGTGTCCACTTCTTCCTCGTCCATGGGCTCCTTAGCGGCACTGGCAGCATCATTTGACACAACCGTCGTTGGCAGTGGAAATACCAGGTTCCTGAAGTCAGTGTACTAGTCTACGTCGTAGAAATGTATCACATTGTAGCTCTGAAATAGGAAGTGTAGGGTCTGAGTAACCCTCTGCTGGTGCTGGTCACGGGTCTGCAGGTGGAATTCCCTGAGAAATGGTAGCCAAACGACAACTTCTTCTTTGATAAAGTGACGCAGGTCATTGGCTGTTGGTAGGCCTATCCCATATTCAGCATGCGCAACGACCTCACCAAGCCCATTCAGGTATTTCTTCAGAAATATTTCTTTAACCAGCTTCAAGATAAGTGGTCGAGGAACGCAAATGTCTAGCATGGATGCTACAAAGTGTGAGCATATGTCGGTATTCACCCTATACTTATCCTCATATTCTATGCAATCTTTGCCTAGGACCCACTTAATGTCTACCATAACCAGCGAATGCTTGTTCTTCGTCATCCTTTTCAGCCTCCTAGTGGAAATTTCACCTAGGAACGCCGTCTGTGACTTAAACGAGGTTAGGCGAATTGGGGTATCCATTGTTCTGACACTGTCACTAGTCTTCTAAGATAATGCTGAATTTGCTCACCACCTAACCTATGAAATGACTTTCTTAGCACTCTGCTACTGACCTATCACCTCTTAAATGCTAAGTATGTTTTGCTCGCTATCTACTGGCCTATTTATAGAAAAATTGACAAGGCACATGCCAATCCGCCTCTAAAAAATGTGATGTTATGCTAGCTGCTATCTCGAAAGTCGAGTCTGCGTTTGTTCACATTTTTGGGCCAGTACATCCATGATAGCACGGCTCAAAGTGTGTTTAATTAAATGAAGTTGATTAATTAGTTTTAAAAAAAGGTGGTGCTTGTTGGTGAAGGGACATATGGCCATAGGCTATTGTGTCATCTCTCAAGCGCGTCCCAGAGCCCAAGGCGATACTCATATCTTTTCAGGTGGTGATCATTTACTTGGCGTAATCATTTCAGTCAAGATATTAATTGCCAGCACATGCTAACATAAGGTTAGAAGTCTAGTTGCAAGCTCAATTTCCAAGGAGATCAAGGCGTATCACACAATCTCATAAATGTAATAATGAAATCCGGCTGCCTCGGAATAACAATCAGTTCATCTTGCACGAATTGCAAGATTAACGGTACATACCAAATTAAATGCAAAAGGCTTGCTCTCGCCTACCACCTTGGGAAAGGTTATTATTATTGTGCAAAAAGGCTTAATACTTTAAAGTATTTTTACAAACACAAGGAGAAGTGCAGAATTATTTTCTGTTTGTTTGTTCAGAACAAGCATAGTCGCAAGCTAGGAGCTCACAAAATCTTCAAAGAGGAAAATGTCAAAATCTTCAGCTCAACCAATGTAGGAGGAAATTAGCCAAGAGCTATTCATGGCTATTCGTTCCTCAGTTGAGGTATATGTCTATAAGGATGTAGCATACGCCACGCCTGGTATACCCGTGAAGACGAGAAGAGCCCACACGGAAGAGCTGGATAGACCCAAGGAATGGAGTAACCAGAAAAGGGTTAAAGAAGAATGGAACAATATCTATGACCCAAAGCTCGCAAAGAACCCTAAATCCCTTAGAGAGGCAACTTGTGCAAGGTTATCAGCAACAAAGGTGGACCAATCCATGGCAAGTAGAGTCTGGTATAGTGGTTTCCCACAATATATAGTCCCATTGGTGCACTATTACCCAGAAGTGGTTGATGCTGCTATTCAGCGCTATAACCCAGATACCCACTACATTGAAGATTGCAACTTAAGGGTGCATATCAGCCCAGAAGCCATCTGGCACATGTTATGTATCCCAGATCCAAGTAGAAGGAAGGAGACTATCGAGCCTTTTCACCCAAGCAAGGGGGAAAAATATGGAGGAAGATGAAAATTGGCTCAGATTTCTTGTTAGAGGAGACTAATAAGAAAGGTATCGCGTCTGCTAAAGCACCAAGTATCTCATTATCACGTGGTTCATTCTGCGATGATCTCCAGATGCCATGTCCATGCTGGCATTTGTTTGCGGCCAAGACTCTGATGAAAAGATAGAGGCTTTTTAGCTGGGACCTGCAATACAGTTTCGCAAGCAGCATGAACTCTTCTGGTATGATTTTGCCGAGTTCATGGTTGAAGAAATGATACAGCAAATAGAGAATTATCAAGCGGAAAAGAAGTTTAGATTTCTTTCCTACCTGGTCCATATGTTTCTGCATCAGAATCTGGATTTCTTCACCCGATTTCTTCTGCTATCAATTTTTGATGAGCAGAATAAAAGAAAGCCGGTGTCTACATGGACACATTTCCTTTCCGCAACATATGACTATTATGCGTTCGCGGACTATTTCATAGCCCCGATTTTGAATGATTTAATCAGAGAGGGTGATATTGTCTGGCTCACTAAAGAGTAGACCGGATTTATGCAGAGCTATACCCCTGCTTGTGACTGGTTCTTAGGCAGAGATTTTACAATCCTTCGAATGCGGGGCTTTACTGGCAAACCTTTCCTGCTCCCGGCTTGCATCACCGATAGAGTGCTCACGCTGGAAATGTTCTGGTAGGTGTGTGTCATTGATTTCACTTTCTGTAGCAGTGGAAGTGTCAAGAGGAAGGGATTCTTCACTTGTCTGAAGAGTTTCAAGTCGGTAACTCTAATTAAAAAATAATCGCACAAGTTGTTAGAAGAGAAGCTGGCACATCTAGGGTTGGTACTGATAAATGATAAGTGGGAATACAACCCTTTCAATGACTTACCAGAGCCACATAGGAAAGTTACCCATGTTTCCTGACTATACTAGAAAAAATGGCTTAATCCACAGACAGATAGAGAGGAAGATTTTGTGGAATTAGCGCAAATCCCTACGCTAGACACTAGGGGCCCAAGGCACAAGTTCTACTTTCCTATGGTCGTGGCCAGGGACAATCTTCCCATAGAATGTAGCATGTATAAAAAGTTGAAGGGGGGTGAGGAATGGAGTGATGAAAAAATAAGAACTTTTTAAAAATATCGCTAGGAAACAACACAATTGGATGCTTCTTATAATCAATTGAAGGATGACCAAGAATTTGACAGATGGTGGAATGAAGGCCACCCCAACCCGAGCTCTAGTGTTGATAGGAGCGAAGAGGGAGAGGGATCCGAAGAGCATGAAGAAGAAGCGGCAGTATCATCCTCTTCAGCACAAGGGGGCAACGTCTTTGGGCATGCCGCTATGTGGCCACTAATGTACGTTTTAATATATCAAAGGGCTCGCATACACTCACTTGGGCCGCTAAACCGGCCAGGCTAACGCCTCAGCAGAAGGATCCGACTGCTGAAGTTAGTGAGTGTCTTCCTGCAAAAAGGCAGCGCACGGAAAGTATTATCGGAGGGGTTTTGCAAGAACCCGCCGAAAGAGAAGTGCCCGCTACTAGCCAGATACTGGAGTTTTCGGGGGAGTCACGAATGATCCTGGAACCACCATGGACCAGTCAATAGGTACATTTCGCTCCTTCTCTTGCATCTCATTCCTTCGTATCCACCCCTGCTTCACTAGCAACTTCTGCTATAAGTCCAAGCCCTCTACCTTCTGCTTTCGGTCCAAATTATTCAGTTGGATTCGCCCAGTTTTCGTAGGCCCACTCACTTGTAATCACTCCTCCGAGTGTGCTCGCGCCTACAGCTGCCACTCAGACTTTCCTCACCTCGTTTTCAGAAAATGTTCCCCTAGTTAGCCCTCATTCTTTTTCTGTTATGCTTACTGATCCTCTTCCATTGCAACAAGCTGACATCCAGTCAACAACTCCCCTTTCCCAGCCAATGAGCCTTACGACTAAATCCCCGATTCAACCGCTACAAGTGCCTAGCTCTACTAATAGTCCTAAGGCCAAGCTATGGAATGTGCCACATTTTTCTCCATAAACAGTCACTCTCCAGAAGAAGCAAATGCGTGCACCTATGAAAATTACCTATCCCTATGGCCTACCTTCTAGTGTTCCTTTCGCAGGTGGGCTGGTTTCATCACCAACCGAATTCATAGCACAGATAGATTGTGAAAAAGAGGCGTGCGCAAATAGAATGAGACAACGCAAGGAAAATGATGACAATGCTCCCGCCGAGCCTAGAGTACAAGCTTCGTATGACAAGGCCCGACGGGAATTAAAATTCGTGACCATGTACCCAAGGATAAGCAAGCCTTAGGGAGAAATGCAACCCAAAGACTATGAGATCTATGCTGTCGGACTTGACATGAAGGTAGCCCGGCCACAAGATAAGGTCGAGATCATTGAGGAGATGCAACGGGTGGTCACTTCCAACTTTCTCAAAATTGGTAGCTAGTTAAAGAAGAAGGATGAGCAGCTCAGGGAAGCCAAGGAAAGGGTGAGTTTTCTAGAAACAAAAGATAAATTCTTAGAGGCAGATATCGCCCGAATGACTGAAAGAGCACTAACAGCAGAGAATGAGAGGAACAGAATTCAGGGCAAAATTGCAAAGTCCCAGATTGCCGACCCAGGCTTAATAAAAGAATTGCAAAGCCAGAACCAGGCAGCACGACAGAGCCTACAGTCAAAAGAGGAAGAGCTTGAACACGTCCGCCTTGAGTATAGTCAGGGGATGGCACAAAAGGGTGAGGAGTTGGAGTGCCTACAAGAGCAGTATGAGCAAAAAATACAGGAGAAAGAGGCTGAATTTAAAGACTCGAAGGCTAAACTGGAAGAGGAGCTCTGAGAGACAAAGGCTTCTCTAGAGGAGCAATCAGCGAACCACTCTCGATCTGAATATAATTGGAATAAATAAATGAGCAGCTATGCGGAGCAGTTGGCGTTTAAGAAAAAGAAGAAGGCAGAATTAGTTGAGGCCCTTATTTCAAGAGACGCAGAGATTTCTTCGCTTAAAGCCTCTTTGTTACCTGCCCCTACCCAACCTGATGTCATTTCGCTGGTTAGGCAATTGTACATTTTTCACTGGGAGAAAGTCAAGACCTTTTTCCTAACACTGCATACCCTCTGATTTATTGACAAGGTATCAAGGCTCAATCAAGAGGCCTAGGACATAATTGAGTAGTTCCCACGTTTCATCTTGGAAAAGGTTCCTGAGGCAAGGGACTTGCTCAACAAGCTATACTCAGTCTCGGATGAAATCCTGTCTGAGGCGGGTATCGAAGATCGGGACATTGCTGCTACACAGATCGTTGAGGTTATTGAGCAGAACGAGAACGACCCGGAGGAATTCAGGGAGTTCAGCAGCTCCCCAATGGCAGCTGATATTGAGACGATCATTCATCCACTCTCGCAGCTACTTTTTCATATCCAAGCAGGTGCCGAGTTACCTAAGGTATTGCCTCACAAGGAGGCTATCGATCTCCGTGGGGCACAAGAAAATTTGCGTAGCATGGAAAAGCCATCCGAAAGTGAATGGTCACCCTTGCAAGCTGCACTTTCCAGACTCTGACTATATCGCCCTATGGATAAAGCTCTGGTCTGCCGAACCAGAGAGATTTTTGGGTTCTCCATTCCTTATCTGAAACGACCATATTAGTCGCCAAAAGCTATTAAAATAAATATTCAAACAGCTCCCTTCGGGTTTCTTTTGTAATTGTGTGTTTGTCAGCTTATGCATCGCCGAGTTTATTCGGCTTTCCATCAAGTTTTGATCTACCACTTTGCGCACCTCCTCTTCGTAACTTCGGGTAACGGCTTCCCTTTCGGGTCCTGAGAGGTTGCGCTGGGCGTCCACATGTCACACAAATGGAAGGTTTTCTTGTTTCCTTAAAGGTTTCGTGCGGGTTGTGAAGGCCTTTTGCGGGGGCCATCATTTCTAAGGATTGTCAGAGGGACTTACATCTTGCTATGTAGCGGTGTATCGCGAGCTTCTCATGTAGGAATGAAATGAACAAATATGGGCTGCGTAGTGCTTGCGCGGGGTTTTCTTTTTACTTTCTAAAAGGTGTTGGCGGGCCCTACCTTCTGCTAGGTGGCAATCGTTCATAGAGCTTTCAACACAGCAGGGAGATGAACAACCGCGGGGCTGCGAAATGCTGCCACGCGTCTTTCGCGCCTTGTTGATGTAGCTTTCTCTCCACTGCAACAAGGACCTCAGCCCATTAGACATGTGTTGCTTCTTCGCAATCTCTCGGCAGCAATGAGAGAAGTTTTCATTCGGGCAGCGACAGGCTACCACGTGCCTTACACTGATCCTTGAAACAGGCGATAGGCTGGCTGAGAGAGATTATGCTATTGGGTGCCGCTTGTCATGGTCGTTTGAAATGGTGGATGACGCTTGTTGCCTCGAGCCTGGCTGGGACCACTGTCATCATTACGAAGGGCGTGCCTACACCTGGATGTCCAGATGTTGTGTTATAACTCGTTGTCGTTGTAACGGCATTGAGAATCTTCTGATTCTGGCATCATTGCAGGGGATTGTGGGATCTTTTCTATTATAGCTCTCCAAAATGATGGGAATTTTCTCTTCGACTATATATACTCTCTCTATTGACGAGAGAAGGTCCAGAAAACTTAAGAAAAATGATACTAGTTTTAGCAAGAGACACCAGGCCTCTTTTATATGTTTATTTGCAAGAAACTTTCAGATTGTGCCAACTGTTCAACCTTTCTATTTTTATGTATTGATTAAACTGTAAACTGTGCTTTTTATTGTCTTAAACATTTCATTTGACAGGACTTCTATATATTGAATACAAGCTTGCTTATCTAAATCATGTCTAAATGACTCTTCTTAGTAGTAAGGATGTATGCAATACTATTTTATGTTAATAAATGAATTGTTTATGCTATAGCTTTAAGTCTCTGACGTTTTGGAACATGAAAACACCATTCAGGCCCCTAAATCTATGATTTATTATGCCCATCAACAAATTTTGGTGCATTGCCTTAGATTAGACTTTGCTTCATTATATCCGTTTCCTTTTCCCTTTCCAAAACCCATTATAGAAGAAGCCGACTTCTTTAAAATCCAGAGGTCACTCAGTTTGGCACAAAGGGTTCCCCCTTGACTGAGTTTCCCATAAGGCACTGTTACCTCACCAATTTTTGGCGTCAACAGTAACTTTGCATGAATTGTGGATGAACAAATGCAAAGGATGAGCTCTCTATTTATAGGAGATAATGATGGAGAGACGTGCAAAATGGGTGAATGTGGGATCTTAACATTCAACCAATGGAAATGTGCCACTTGTCACCATGTGAGTGGATGGAGAATGTGCAATTTTTGGTCAATGTGCCAATAAATGACATTAGGTGGCCTTTTCAAATTTCAAATTTGGCTTGTTGGAGGGAGAAGAAGGGGTCTTAAATGCCTAGTGGGGGACATGTAAGAGGAGAATTAATGCTATGTTGGAAGGGACAAGTCAACTTGGATTTGAATTCAAACTTGAGAGAATATTCCATTTTTATGCCATGTTGATGGAAAATGGAGATTTAATAAATTAATCAAAATCCTTTATTTGTGCAAGTGGGAAAAGCTGGAGGATGGGACTTGCATTAAGATTAGATTTAATCCTGATTTAGTTAACTTAAGAGATGATTAGGTGATTTGACCTTTTTACTTTAGATTTATGGATTAAACTAAATAAAAAAGGAGATGGAAAATGATAAAGTTTTAGTTAAATAAATATTTGATTTATTTAGCTAAAGGGGATGATTAAAGATGAATTTATTTGATGTAAATGGAGGACTTTAGAGATTGAATTTAATGAACTTGATTTATTTGATGAATGGATGAATATGAATTAGTTAAATGCATAATGCTAATTTTGCATGTCTACACTTTCTAATTGAGGAGTGTCGTGGAGAACTGTGACCTATTTAGTACTTATTACAAATGTTTTAAAATAAACCTAACTATTTTAATTATTATACACCTATTACTCTTTTTAATATAATATGCAAGATTGTAACTAAGGCTATGGTATTCAAGTTTAAAAGGGAACTTTATATAATAATATCAAAGGAACATAGTGGATTTCTAGAGGGAAGACCAATTTTAGATGGTATTATCATTGCTTGAGACTATTCATCAATCACTAAGAAGACAAATGGGATGTTATTGAAGATATATATGAATAAGACATACACCAAAGTAGATTGAGATTTTCTAAACAAGATTTTGAAGAATTTTAGGTTTTGTGAGGATTAGTGTAAATGGTCCTATAGCTATGTTATGACTACTTCCTACTTGGTGCTCATGAGATGGGGTGTCTATAGAGTTATTTTAGGAAGATAAGAGGATTAGAAAAAAGGACCTCTTCTCCCCATTCCTCTTCCTAGTTGCTAGAAAGTTTTTTGGGAGGAATTTGAAGGAAGAAGTAAAGTATAAGACCTTGAAAGGACTATAGGTTTCCCCAATTTAATTAAGAAATGCGATTCATTTTTAATTTGTAGATGACAAGTTATTTTGTTTGGTGAGGCCATGACCACGGATTTCAGAACCATTAAAATAGTTTTGGATATGTATGTAAGGGTGGTTGGGTAGAAAATTAATGCTAATAAATATAAAATCTTCTTATTGAAAGAGAATTGTGAGGATGCATTTAACATTCAAGATATTTTAGTTTTCAATAGGGGTTTATAGTCAAGCTCTTACCTTGGGATGCCTCTAGCTATTAATAAAATCTCTTCTGAAGAATAGAAGTAATTTATTGATAGAATTCATAATATATTACCTTCTTGGAAGGGTATACAACTTTCTTTTGCCACTAGGATCACACTCACTAAGGTTATATTGTCTATATTATCTTGATTTATGTTATGTCAATTCAATATATTCCTAAAATAAATTCAAAGGCTATCTCTAGTTTGCAAGTACTCTAGGTATTTATAGAGTGGGATGGGTAACAAAGAAAGTATAGCCTAGCTATATGGATTCTTTTTTTCTCATAAAAATATGAGGGTAGGATGGACTTGGGGATTGAAAAAAGGAACACAATTATTGGTATAAATTTGATATCTGAAGTGTTACCAATTTTTCGCCACAGCTCAATTGGTGGAGCTGGTTGAACATTGTTTTATCTTAAGGTGAAATTACAGATTGTGTTTAAGTGTTGTTTGCATATTTTATCATTATTCATCAAGTGAAAGTTGTGCATTTAAAGGAAGAATCAAAATTTCAAAGTGCTATTCAAATGTTCCAAAATTAAATGAAGTACAGAATTGAGCATTTAAGGAACAGAGCATTCTAAATGCTTTCATTTATTTCATGAAAAGATTCATATTTACATAGCTTCATTTGATTGCAAGAATCCAAATGATATTACAACATTGCATTGGAATGCATTTTCTTTTTGAAATGAAAAGCATAAAATCAAATCAAATGTCCACACAATCCGTGGATGGGACTGTCACAATGCACCATTAATAGTACACTACACTATAGAAGATGTGAAAAAATAAATCACATAAGTAACGACATAATCATCATTGCCTGATTATCGATGGTCGACATTGAATGATGCACCTTTGTTTGCTTGAGATCCGATTGACCTGTAAGAGGAAAGAGGGGGATGTCAGAGGCTCTGATTATGAAGAAACCTACATGAATCACCAACAATAATGCAACATACTATTAATCATACACTGAAACAATCAAATAAAGTACCAAAGAAATGGGCTGAAGAAGAAATATCAACATGATCATCATATTCTATTTTTTATGCTAACATTGTTTGTTTCCTTGTGAAGGTATAGGGAAAATCATGAAGCTGATCATTATTCAAAGACCAAGCATGTGGAGAAAAATGGGCTCCCACAAGGGTAGAGCTCGGCATGCTGCCCTATTCATTATAAATGCGTTGATTTAAAGATTACATCATCATATATTCATCAAAAGAAATGAGATACAACTGAAAGAGTAAAGCATAGTTATATATCGAGCTATTAAACCAACTGTGCATTCATAACAATCAGGTTAATGCTTTCTTAAAGCTACAGGTGAACAGTGAGTTTAACTTGCTCAATTAATTCAGCTGGGTACAATTATATCAAACATATGATGTATGGTTCACATTTTTTGTTATTTGTTCATCATGACCATTTGTCAGGTTAGGTTCATCAGTGTTCTTTCACAACCAAGGACAGTGAATAGGCATACATTATGCCTTAATGAAGAGTTTTGTTTCAATTTTCATAACGGAAGAGAACAAATTTATGGAACAACTTGTTAAGTGGAGCATAAAAATGCATGAAGAGTGAAGCCCAAGAGTATGAAAGATAGTCAATGCACTCAAATAATAAATGAACAATCAGTTCCAGTTTGACTGATGATATAAATATAGTATTAAGAATTACAAGGTGAGAAACGATCATTCCAGAAGGTGGTTCTGAAGTATTAGTTATGCACTGAAATACTCAGGTAAGGTGCAGTCCATAGTATTACAATGTTTCAATTTAAAATCTCTACGTAAGTCCAAGAACAGAAAGCAAATGTTGTTGTATGGTAGAGTTAAGGAATCCAAAAAAGAACAATGTTGTGTACAAAGAAAACAACATGGGGATAGTAATACATTCAGAGGTACTTCTCTTCACAATAGACAAATACAGGAGTATGTTTAAAAATTAAAGAATTTGAATGCTAAGGGAGCCCATTTTTACATAATTATTGAAATGTGCAGACTTTTCATATCACAAACGAGTTTGCATGGTGGGAGATTTATTCTATTATATCTTCAAAGGAATATCAAGTTTTTCAATAAAATGCAAACAGAATGTGTGTATTCATAATGTTATATACCCAGGAGAAGGTCTTGTTAAAGACATAATTTATACAACATTTCCATGAAGAAAGCTGAGAAAAGTGGAAATACCATGAGAATCGGGTCAGATTTTTACACATACAGTTTTGTTGTTCTCTCATATACTCACAATTTTTTTTAGATTTACATATGGAGATCACAATTTTTCAAAAAATGCATGGGCCTCTAAATAAGTTCAGTGTTTCCTCATTACTGTCTGAAAGCCCACATTGGGGTTTTGAAACACAATTCTACATATTATAAATTTCAGTTCACCCTTGAGGGATCCGATGAGCAAGCTACAGGAATTTCAAAGTAAAGTACCAGCCATGATGGGTCAAGCCCATAAACTGAATGCAAATGAATATACAAAGTACCCACATTTGGGATTTGTCTTTAAATATAGAAAATACAATTTGCAGGGAATACCTAGGAGTGGATTTGACAAAGAAATAACAAAATACATAAATATGAATTTCTTTTGGTGGGTCGAGCTTTTGAAATGGAGTATATCAGTTTTCATTCAATATCCATGAGAGGGTTTAAGCTAGAGTATAGTTTTTTCCATATGCCCACATTGTGTTGTTATAGGAGAGACAAAATACAGTGTTTTCTTCAAATTAATGAACACCCATATGGTGTTTTATTTCAGAATGCTGAGTGTACACTTTTGCCTTTGGGTTGAGCCCTGAAACTATAAAGAAATTCATTTTATCTTTGGTTATGGCGCAGTCAGCCATTGGAGCTTTCGACTTCAGGATTGGAGCAAGCTCATATCGGCTAGTGAAAGCAAAGAACACCGAAGGAATAACAAATTTAAACACAAAGAGTAAAAAGAAATGCACTAGAGATTGTCTTCGCCGCAACCACAGACCAAGAAACTCAAGAAGTGAAGCCACAAAAGTTACAGACCAAGAGGCTCACCTTGTGCTCAGTAGAGAAAACAATAACCCTCGAGTGAGTTCTTTCATGACAGCTTCAGACAAAGCTCGAGTTCAAGATCATATCAGCCAAAGGAGCAAAGCATAGAAATATAAAAGAAATCAAAAACAAAGTAAGCAGCTCGCGGCCCTAATGTTTTTGGTTCTTTCAATAAAGAAAAGAGCTATAATAGCAAACAAATCAAGCTTACCCATGGAAGAGCTCAGCTATATGAAGAAGATGAAGTTCTCAAAACACGCAAGCTATAGATTCAACTCAATCATGGCGACACTATTCCTTCAGACAGAGCTCATTTTGTTTCCAAGTGATGAGTGCAAAATGAAATGATTTAGGGTTTGACCATCTCTTTCTCATGCCCTAATTCGAGCCACTTTATGATTATCCAGAATATTCGCAATTGAAAATAGCACATGGGGAAAATCGAATTAGGGTGGCTTTGTATTATATTTCATTCAAAGACCAAAGTTTAATATTAGAGGGGGCTGAATTCAAATGCCTGGGTTGGTCAATACTTTAAGTCTTTAGGGCTTGTGTCTTGTGCCTTAGAAAAATTGAAGATTTGGTATGAATAGTGAATGCCTTATGACCTACAAGTGGATTTTTTATCACTTAGATTTTTGTATTCTCAAAGGAAGTCAATTATCTACTTAGGGTTTTATTTTAATTGATTTTAGAGAAATCAATTAAGGATTTTGGATGAGGAAATGATATGTATTGATATTTTTATGATTTTTTAAGGAAAAAATCAAAGCATTGTAATGGAGAAATAAGATGTATTTCTTTTGCAAAAAGATTTTATAATCTTTTAATTGCAAAAATAGACAAATTATAAAATCTGCAATCCTGTAAAGCAGAATCGTAAAGCAATCTCTTATAAATTGTTTTATGATTTCTTGCTATTTTTAGCAGATTATTGTTCACTTTTCCTCTTGGTCGGATATGGGTCTCATCTTGGAGAGATAAGGTGTTTTTCTGGCTTTTAAAATGGATTCAGCCTATTTTTAGAGGCTTGACAGTTTGATCATAAAACCAGTATGCTTTTTTCTGCTTTTATGTAGTTTTTGAGACAGTTTGAAGCTTTTTTCCTTGAGCTTCTTTGTGAGCTCGGATTAGGGTTTTGGGAGAGTTATATCTTTGAAAA
This sequence comes from Sequoia sempervirens, assembly GCA_007258455.2. Taxonomy (NCBI): domain Eukaryota; kingdom Viridiplantae; phylum Streptophyta; class Pinopsida; order Cupressales; family Cupressaceae; genus Sequoia; species Sequoia sempervirens. Next base: position 105,277 of record VDFB02271162.1, on the reverse strand, counting down.
GACTTAGTCTTTTGGTCTCTCCTTCTCAGTTCAGATTTCAGTTCCTACTCATACACATTTTTGAGCTTGTGAATCTTTTTTGTACCCAGTTTCAGATAGACATTCTTTCAGTTTCAGTAATACAGCAGAGTTCTTCTTTCCATTTTCTTGTCTCAAGACTGGTAACAACAGTTTGATGCCTTTGTGTTTTCAAATTTGAAGCCTTAATGTCCTACTTTTATGAGTTTTTTGCATAGGATTTCATGTTTTCAGGTTGTATGATGTATTCAATGTCCATGAGTCTTCATATGAATTATTGATGAAATCATGTATCGATGAGATTGTGAGAACCATTGTAATAGAGAAATTGTTATGGGTGGAAAAATCTGGTTTCTTTTAGAAATAACAAGTTAATCATCAGTAGTTTAAAGTTTTGATTTCAGTCCATCCTTTTATCCCTTTTCTCTCAGAATATCTTAGAGTAAAATTTATCATTTGGAGAACTAGCTCACTCTAGAGATTCCTTCTTCGTTCAGATCACCCACATCTGAAGAAGGTTTCCATGTATCAGTAGATTGCTGAATCTTGCATTCAACAAGGTGCAACTCTAATTGACAATAGTTTTTGGCACGCCCGGTGGGACCCTGAGAGCTATTTTTAAAGAATTTTTTAATATTTTCAATTTGTTGTTTGGTGTATGCAACAGATTTTCCAACCTTCTTGAGGCTATTACTATATACCTAGCGACTTTGGTTCTATTTTTACATGCTAGTACAACCCACGCATGAGAAAGATACAGACAAGATCAAGTTCTGTACCCTTTAAGTATCGAGAGTTGTCCCCATCATGAAGAAGCGGCAGGACAACAAGGAGGCTTTTTGAAGCACCACAAGATCGAATTCGACACCTCCAATTTTTAGTTCCTTGGTGTTATCACCAGGTGTACCAGTTCCAATCTCACAAGTATCGCCAATGGCAGCACCAAGGCAGTACCCATTTGCGCCCTTCAATGGTGGTACCCCATTAAATATACTTCAACATAACGACATACCAGTTGCAGCCCTTAGAGGTCTTCCATACTTCATCGGGGAGGATTTCACCACACCAGTCAAGCACATTCGTGACGTAGCCACGTTATGCTTGGTGCACAATATCACACAGGAGAACGTCATGCTAAGGTTGTTAGCTGCGTTACTCAAAGGCAAGGCGTTATAGTGGTTCAGAGGCCTCACATCCAATTCAATCACAACATGGGATGTGTTAGGTAATGGTTTATATCAACATTTTGCTGATAAATCTGACAACTTGTCCTTATTAGAACAGCTTAGCACCATTCAGAGGGTGCCACATGAGCACTTGGCCAACTTTAACTATCAATTTTGGAGAACTTGGGATAGGATTCCTGCAATGGTAAAGCCCTTACCAGCACACGCTTTTTTATTTTACTTAAAAGCTCTGAATAGTAATATTGCAGTCATGACTCAATCTATGGGTGGGCTTACACTTCCTAACGCCTACAATATAGCCATTAACGATGAAAACTACCTCATCCAAGCTGGAGACATAGCTCCTAGACCTCCTATGCCTTTGTTTCCAGAAATACAGCCACCTATTCCTATTGTTGTACCTCCCTTGGCTGTTGTCCCACCTGTTCTAGCAATAGGTTATCATAATATAGCCCAAGAAGTTGTTGTCCTAGCCCCAAATCAGAAGATGCAAGAGATTAAAAGCATATTAAAGACCTTTGGAAATGATCTCGTGACTATTAAAAAGCATGTTGGCCAAGAACATAAGCCTTATCAAGCCCCTTATCAGGAAAACCAACAAAATAGACCCGCTTTTTAGAATGATTATCAAGCCCAAAGGAAGAATTTTAACCCTCGGCCATTCCAGTCATACAATCCAAATGCAACCAGTTCATCAAAGGAACTTGTGCCACAAAATAATGTTGCCCAAGATTGCGATTGGTGTTATTCATGCAATCAGCCCCATAGCCAATCAGCTTGCGCCAATGGAATGAAAAATTAGGCTTTAATGGTTCAAAATAACTATGTTGTTTCAAAAAATGTTGCAGATCAGAATCAAGAACAACAAGATAACGTGGAAGTCACCTTTCCAAACTGGCAAAGATCTGAATTATGTGGCGTGAATGGCCAAAGTCAACAAAATTATCCTATTTCGGCTAATACTAGGTCAAAAAAGAGACCTATGGATCCAGGACAGCAAGCTACAAGTTCACAGCAGTAGCCAACAGATAGTAAGTAGCTTGTTTCATCATATGTTAACGCTGCAACGTAGCCTAAAATGTAGATTTTGCAAAGAGGGCAAGAAATACCTAGCAAGGAACAATCAAAAATGCATTCTCAGCCTTTTCAGAGGTAAAACGATGCTGCTATCACAAAAAACCAGCAAAAGGTAACTCTTCATCGTTTAATATTGTTGAGCATCTCAAGAAAATAACTATCAGCATGCCGATATTAGATGCTTTACATCTTCCAGGGCAGAAAGGTTTACTGCAGAGTGCATTGGCTAAGTTGTCTATTTCTAACAACGCTAATCAAGGAGTTGTGAAGGTTGTGCTGGCTAATGACCTGGAGGATAAAAGTGAGCAGAAAGCGAAAGAGGTAAATCCCCCTCCGTTCTATTTAAGTCTGATCATTGGTGATAAAAAATTTCACAATTGTATGGTTGATTTTGGTGCCAGTAGTTCAGTCATGCCTAAGAGTTTAGCGGATAAGCTAGGTCTTGTTTATGAGCCTAATCCTCAGAAAGGCATAGTGCAATTAGATGGGTCTGCTATTAAGACTGCTGATATTATCAAAAATTTAGCCCTTACCTTGCACACATCCCCAAGTTTTTCTATTCATCAAGATATTCATAGCATTGACTTACCACCACACTTTGCCATTTGTCTCTCAAGGGATTTTACAGCCAAGTTGGGTGGGTTTTTGTCTTCTGATTGGTCTCATTTGTTTTTTAGAACAAGGTATGGTACGAAAGTGACCATAAAGTCTAAGCCTCTCACCAAAGATCATATAGAACCATACTCACCAAACCCTATAAACGCTAACCTCTACGCCACTTCTGCACTGGAGGAGCAAACCATGACCTCAGACTGTAGCACCCATGTAGACAATATCAATCTAGATGAATGGGCAGTCAAAGATCACGAGCTTGATCTGTTTCAGCACACAGATGAGATGGGATTAGGAGTCTATATGATTCAAGAGCCTAATTGTGATATGCCTAATCTTTGTAAATAGGAAGAACTGTTCTGCAGAAATAGGGAGTGAGCTTTGGAAGCTTTACTTCGATGGTTCAAGGAGCAGTGTTGGTGCTGGGGGTGGAGCTATGTTGATATCACCCGAAGGAGATAAATATTTTTCAACTTGCAGATTTTCTTTCAGTTGTTCGAATAATACAGGTGAGTATGAAGCGTTGGTGCATGGCCTTGAATGGGCTCGCAAACGAGGTATTAAATGCTTGCAAGTTTATGGTGATTCAGAATTGATTGTAAATCAGGTCAGAAATTTAAATACTGCTAAGAATGATTTTCTTAATAAATACAAGCATCGTGTATGGGATTTAATGGAGAATTTTAAAGCTTTTAATATCATGTCAATTCCTCATAATCAAAATAAACACGCTAACAGGCTCGCTGCCATAGGAGCCCAGTTTGATATTCCCAAGGAAATTCATAAGGTAGAAGCACGTCAATACGTGAAAATAGTGGTCAGACCTTCTATACCTGACAATAATGTGAGCTGGCAAGCTTTTGATAGCGATGAGCAAATTGTAAATTTTTTGATTGCCGAAGCTGAGTTTGCACAGATGGAAATCAACAAAAGTGGCAGCAGCAATATGAGGACCAGATTGTGCAGTTGAAGACTAATAAGTTGCCAAAAGGATTGGTGACCTTGGAATATGTGTTTAACTTAGATGACCAAGTGCGTAAAGACAAATGCAGCTTGACAGTTAAGGAAGAACATTATGCAGCCATTGAGATTTGCAAAGGCAAGCTTCTCAAGTTGGGAAAGGTATGTAGTCAAGACGAACAACAAGCCTTTATTCTGTTATGTCAGAAATTTAGTGATGTTTTTGCTTAGGAGTACAAGGACTTGAGAGGTTTTAACCTAGAACTAGCCCAGCATACCATTGAACTTGAACCCAATGCAAAACCAGTAAGACAGAAACAGAGACCGCTTAATCCCAAGTTAGAGCACCTTATGAAGGCTGAACTGAATAAGCTAGTTGAGAGTGGTATTATTTTTCCTATCAAGCACACCTCTTGGGTGTCAAATTTAGTGTCAGTCAGGAAGAAAAGTGGGGAAATCAAATTATGCATCGATTTTTGAGATTTAAATAAAGAATCATTGAAAGACCATTACCCACTCCCTCCATGGAGCAAATTTTATAGGTAGTTTCTGGTTCTGATAGATTTTCTTTGCTAGATGGTTACTCAGGTTACAACCAAATTCTAGTGAAGCAAAAAATTAGTTCAAAACAACGTTTACAACCAAGTGGGGCACGATGGCCTACAAGAAGATGCCTTTTGGCTTATCCAATGCTGGAGCAAATTTTCAGCGTGCTATGGATATGGCCTTTCACGGCCTCATGAACAAGTTCGTTCTGGTATACTTAGATGATATTACTATTTTTTCCAGAAATGCTAATGAACACCTTGATCATTTGGAGCAGATTTTTCAGAGATGCAGAGAGTTCAGAGTATCTCTCAATCGAAGAAGTGTATATTTTCAGTGCATGAAGGAAAATTGTTTGGACATATTGTTTCAAAGCAAGGTATTTCAATTGATCCTGAAAGATTTTTTGCAATTCTTGAATTGCCATTACCAGTTCATAAGAAAGGCTTACAAAGCTTTCTTGGAAGGATAAATTTTGTGAGGAGATTCATACCAAATATTGTAGCTTTGCTGCAACCTCTCACTTCTATGCTTAAGAAGAATATGTCATTCATTTGGACCAAAGAAGGTAAGAGGAGCTTTGAGCAGATTAAGGAAGCACTCGCAGTCGCTCCTACTCTCGTTAATCCAAACTTTGACAAAGAATTTATTTTGTATGCCTTTGGAGGAGTAGATACAGTCTCAGCTATGTTATGTCAGCAAAACAAGGAAGGCTTGGAGCAACTTATAGCATTTTTTAGCCAAGTATTGCATGATTACGAGGTAAAATATTATTTTGTTGAGAAGCATGTTTTTGCTGTTGTAAGGAGTTTAAAGAAATTCAAGCATATGATGTCCAACAACAAGATTCATTTGTTGGTAGCTCATTCAACTGTTAAGGATTTTCTGCTTAACAAAGACATTAATGATAAGCATGCTAGTCGGATTACCAAAGTAATGGAGTTTGATGTTGATATAAAAGTAACCAAGCTCGTTAGAGGAAAATGTTTGTGTGAACAGATTGTTGGGAATGGAGACATCAACTTAAAAGATGTTGCAAATATAGAAACATTACTAAATAATGATGTTGCAGGTGTTGTTCCAACGTTTCCTGCTACTTTGTTGCAGCAAATGATGCATTATTTACAAACTGGTGAGTGCCCCGAAGGCTTAGACAGAGCAAAATGAAGGTATTACCGATTACAAGCCATTCCTTATGCAATCATTGATGGCATTCTTTATAGGAGAGATTTCCAAGGTATCTTATTACACTGTATTCAGCCTGATCAAGTTGACAAGCATTTAGCAGAGTTTCAAGATGGACCTTTAGGGGGTCACTTTGCTGCAAGAACAACAGCTCTGAAAATTATGCAAGCTGGCTATTATTGGCCAGATTTGTTTAAAGACGCTATTGCTTGGGTCAAAAAATATGAGAAATGTGCTTTGTTTGCTGGTAAACAGAGGCTTGCACCACTGCCCCTGCATCTGATTCAGGTAGAACAACCCTTTGCCAAGTGGGGCTTAGATTTTATTGGTCCTATTAATCTGCCTTCAAGTGTGGGTCATAAGTGGATTCTTACCGCCACAGATTATTTTACAAAATGGACCGAAGTTGTTGCTTTAAAGGAAGCGAACGAGACTTCAGTTCTTAATTTCTACCAAGATCTCGTATCGAGATTTGGTGTTCCAGATTCAATCATTTCTGACAATGGTTTGGCTTTTATTGGTTTGAGGATTTCTGACTCGTCAGTTAGAAATAACATTTATTTGAATACATCTTCCAATTATTATCCGCAGGGCAATGGTCAGGCAAAATCTACAAATAAGAATCTGATTCGGATAATCAAGAAGACTGTCGAGGATAATCAACCGACATGGCACGAAAAGCTAAAGTTGGCTCTATGGGCTGACAGGATAACTCCTAAAAGGGCCACTGGTTGTTCATCTTTTGTTTTAACTTATGGTAAAGAAGCTAAGTTACCTGTTTCAATTGAGTTGCCAACTTTAAGTTATGTTAAAGAACTGGAATTGCTAAATGAATAGCCTCTTGAGGTGAGGTTTGCACAGTTGGTAGAGCTCGAAGAAACCAGAAAGGAGGCTCTAAGGTAGCTGGAGATACATCAGGCTCAGATGAAGAATTATTTTGATAAAAGGGCGAGTCCACGTGATTTCATTATTGGAAATCTAGTTTTCAAGTGGAATGAATTTAAAAGTAGACCTGGACGACATTCCAAGTTCGATGCAATGTGGGACGGGCCTTATGTGATCACAGAATGCAAGGAACACAATGCATTCCAACTTTCCAAGTTGACTGGCGAGGTGTTGTCTATCCCAGTTAATGGGATCCACCTCAAGCATTGCCTCTGAGATAAGTTATCTCGTAGTTAAGTAGAGTAGTTTGCAAATAAGTGTGTTTCGCACATTTAATTTTAGTAGTTTTGCTTTCCCTAAGCACTGTTGCGCATGTTCTATTGGCCATTAGGACCTATTAGTTTGCTTTTAGTTCTGTTTTGTTTCTCTTTGTTGTTGTTTGGAGTGTTGTTGTTCAAGTTTTCTGAGTTTCAAGAGGGGGCAGATTTGACTCCAAGCCCAATGGATTTTTTTAAGGCCACTGATCTATGCTTAGCAGGAAAGCATTTAGCGCAAATCGCCAAAATTTTACCAATTTTTTGCCACAGCTTGATTGGTGGAGCTGGTTGAACATTGTTTTATCTTAAGGTGAAATTACAAATTGTGTTTAAGTGTTGTTTGCATCTTTTGTCATTATTCATCAAGTGACAGTTGTGCATTTAAAGGAAGAATCAAAATTTCAGAGTGTTATTCAAATGTTCCAGAATTAAATGAAGTATAGAATTGAGCATTTAAGCAACAGAGCATTCTAAATGCTTTCATTTATTTCATGAAAAGATTCATATTTACATAGCTTCATTTGATTGCAAGAATCCAAATGATATTACAACATTGCATTGGAATGCATTTTCTTTTCAAAATGAAAAGCATAAAATCAAATCAAATGTCCACACAAGCCATGGACGAGACTGTCACAATGCACCATTAATAGTACACTACATTATGGAAGATGCGAAAGAATAAATCACATAAGTAACGACATAATCATCATTGCCTGATTATCGATGGTCGATGTTGAATGGTGCACCTTTGTCTTCTCAAGCTTCGATTGACCTGTAAGATGAAAGAGGGGGATGTTAGAGGCTCCGATTAAGAAGACACCTACATGAATCACCAACAATAATGCAGCCTACTATCAATCATACATTGAAACAATCAAATAAAGTACAGAAGAAATGGGCTGAAGAAGAAATATCAACATGATCATCATATTCTATTTTTTATGCTAACATTGTTTGTTTCCTTGTGCAATTATAGGGAAAATCACGAAGCTGATCATTATTCGAAGACCAAGCATGTGGAGAAAAATGGGCTCCCACAAGGGTAGAGCTCGACATGCTTCCCTATTCATTATAAATGGGCTGATTTAAAGATTACATCATCATATATTCATCAAAATAAATGAGATACAACTGAAAGAGTAAAGCATAGTTATCTATCGAGCTATTAAACCAACTGTGCATTCATAACAATTAGGTTAATGCTTTCTTAAAGCTACAGGTGAACAGTGAGTTTAACTTGCTCAATTAATTCAGCTGAGTACAATTATATCAAACATATGATGTATGGTTCATGTTCTGTGTTATTTGTTCATCATGACCATTTTTCAAGTTCGGTTCATCAGTGTTCTTTCACAACCAAGGAAAGTGAACAGGCATAATGAAGAGTTTTGTTTCAATTTTCATCACGAAAGAGAATAGATTTATGGAACAGCTTGTTAAGTGGACCATAAAAATGCATGAAGAGTGCCATGTTGAAGCCCAAGAGTATGAAAGATAGTCAATGCACTCAAATAATAAATGAACGATTAGTTCCAGTTTGACTAATGATATAAATACAATATTAAGAATTACAAGGTGAGAAACGATCATTCCAGAAGGTGGTTCTGAAGTATAAGTTATGCACTGAAATAATCAGGTAAGGTGCAGTCCATGGTATTACAATGTTTCAATTTAAAATCTCCACATAAGTCCAAGAACATAAAGCAAATGTTGTTGTATGGTAGAGTTAAGGAATCCAAAAAAGAAGAATGTTGTGTACAAAGAAAATAGCATGGGGATAGTAATACATTCAAAGGTACTTCTCTTCACAACGGACAAATACAGGAGTATGTTTAAAAAGTAAAGAATTTGAATGCTAAGGGAGCCCAGTTTTACACAATTATTGAAATGTGCAGACTTTTCATATCACAAACGAGTTTGCATGGTGGGAGATTTATTCTATTATATCTTCAAAGGAATATCAAGTTTTTCAATACAATGCAAACAGAATGTGTGTATTCAGAATGTTATATACCCAGGAGAAGGTCTTGTTAAAGACATAATTTATACAACATTTCCATGAAGAAAGCTGAGAAAAGTGGAAATACCATGAGAATCGGGTCAGATTTTTACACATATAGTTTTTTTGTTCTCTCATATACTCACAATTGTTTTCAGATTTATATATGGAGATCACAATTTTCAGAAAATGCATGTGCCTCTAAATAAGTTCAGTGTTTCCTCATTACTGTCTGAAAGCCCACATTGGGGTTTTGAAACACAATTCTACATATTATAAATTTCAGTTCACCCTTGAGGGATCCGATGAGCAAGCTATATGAATTTCAAAGTAAAGTACCAGCCATGATGGGTTGAGCCCATAAACTAAATGCAAATGAATATACAAAGTACCCACATTTGGGATTTGTCTTTAAATACAAAAAATATAATTTGTAGGGAATACCCAAGCGTGGATTTGACAAAGAAATAACAGAATACATAAATATGAATTTCTTTTGGTGGGTCGAGCTTCAGAAATGGAGTATATCAGTTTTCATTCAATACCCATGAGAGGGTTTAAGCTAGAGTACAGTTTTTTGATATACCCACATCGTGCTATTACAGGAGAGACAAAATACAGTGTTTTCAAACATGCATATGGTGTTTTATTTTAGAATGCTGAGTGTACACATATTCCTTTGGGTCGAGCCCTGAAACTATAAAGAAATTCATTTTATCTTTGGCTATGGCGCGGTTAGCCATTGGAGCTTTCGACTTCAGGATTAGACCAAGCTCATATCGGCCAGTGAAAGCAAAGAACACAGAAGGAATAGCAGATATAAGAAAAGAGAGTAAAAAGAAATGCACTAGAGATTGTCTTAGCCGCAGCCAGAGACCAAGAAACTCAAGAAGTGAAGCCACAAAAGTTACAGACCAAGAGGCTCACCTTGTGCTCAGTAGAGAAAACAATATCCCTCGAGCGAGTTCTTTCATGACAGCTTCAGACAAAGCTCGAGTTCAAGCTCATATCAGCCAAAGGAGCAAAGCACATAAATATAAAAGAAATTAGAAACAAAGTAAGCAAGTCGTGACCCTAATGTTTTTGGTTCTTTCAATGAAGAAAAAAGCTATAATAGCAAACAAATCAAGCTTACCCATGGAAGAGCTTGGCTATATGAAGAAGATGAAGTTCTCAAAACACGCAAGCTATAGATTCAACTCAATCATGGCAGCGCTATTCCTTCAGACAGAGCTCATTTTTTTCCAAGTGATGAGTGCAAAATGAAATGATTTATGCTTTGACCATCTTTTTCGCATGCCCTAATTCGAGCCACTTTATGATTATCTAGAATATTCGCAATTGAAAATAGCACATGGGGAAAATCGAATTAGGGTGGCTTTGTATTATATTTCATTCAAAGACTGAAGTTTAATATTAGAAGGGGTCAAATTCAAATGCCTAGGTTGGTCGATACTTTAAGTCTTTAGGGCTTGTGTCTTGTGCCTTAGAAAAATTGAAGATTTGGTATGAATAGTGAATGCCTTATGACCTACAAGTGGATTTTTTATCACTTAGATTTTTGTATTCTCAAAGGAAGTCAATTATCTACTTAGGGTTTTATTTTAATTGATTTTAGAGAAATCAATTAAGGATTTTGGATGAGGAAATGATATGTATTGATATTTTTATGATTTTTTAAGGAAAAAATCAAAGCATTGTAATGGAGAAATAAGATGTATTTCTTTTGCAAAAAGATTTTATAATCTTTTAATTGCAAAAATAGACAAATTATAAAATCTACAATCCTGTAAAGTAGAATCATAAAGCAATCTCTTATAATTGTTTTATGATTTCTTGCTATTTTTAGCAGATTATTGTTGAATTTTCCTCTTGGTTGGATATGGGTCTCATCTTGGAGAGATAAGGTTTTTTTATGGATTTTAAAGCAGATTCAACCTATTTTTAGAGGCTTGACAGTTTGATCATAAAACCAGTATGCTTTTTTCTGCTTTTATGCATTTTTTGAGACAGTTTGAAGCTTTTTTCCTTGAGCTTCTTTGTGAGCTCGGATTAGGTTTTCTTGAGAGTTATATCTTTGAAAAGACTTAGTCTTTTGTTCTCTCCTTCTTAGTTCAGATTTCAGTTCCTACTCATACACATTTTTGAGCTTGTGAATCTTTTTTGTACCTAGTTTCAGTTTAGTAATACAACGGAGTTCTTCTTTCCATTTTCTTGTCTCAAGACTGGTAACAACAGTTTGATGCCTTTGTGTTTTCAAATTTGAAGCCTTAATGTCCTACTTTTATGAGTTTTCTGCATAGGATTTCATGTTTTCAGGTTGTATGATGTATTCAATGTCGGTGATTCTTCATATGAATTATTGATGAAATCATGTATCGATGAGATTGTGAGAACCATTGTAATAGAGAAATTGTTGTGAGTGGCGAAATCTGGTTTCTTTCAGGAATAACAAGTTAATCATCAGTAGTTTTAAGTTTTGATTTCAGTCCATCCTTCTATCCCTTTTCCCTCAAAATATCTTAGAGTAAAATTTATCATTCGGAGAACCAGCTCACTCTGGAGATTCCTTCTTCGTTCAAATCACCCACATTTGAAGAAGGTTTCCATGTTTCAGTAGATTGTTGAATCTTGCATTCAGCAGGGTGCAAATCTAATTGACAACATGAAGAATGTAAGCTTAAAAGGATAAATTATGTCTTATGATTCTTTAAGGTAAATATTTGGGAAATTTTCCAATGGATGAATTATTTACTTCTAAATAGCTTTCTTGGGGCTTTATCATTTGGATTTTTTTAAGAATGTTCGGATATAGTATTGCATCAAATCTTCAATGGATGGTTGGTAAGGGAGAAAGGTTAATTTTTTGTAGCATGCTTAAGTGGACAACTAAGCTTTGATATAAAATGATAGATTCTAACTTTTTGACTCATGTTTTGAAGAATTCATAGGTAACAAAATTGTAGATTACCTGACTACCATTAGGGAGAAAATTGTGGAGAAGGCTCAAGTCTCCCTTTCCTAAATTATGGGATGTTAGTAGGGAAGTTAAGGAGATGATTTGGAAGTGATCTATCCCTTCGAGGTTCAAGGATGATAGATGAATTTAGGATAAATGAGATATGGGAGAAGTGACAGTGAGGGAGGATTATGTCTCTATTAGCCAAAGTAGGGATAAGGATATATGGTGTATTCCCCAACAATAAGATTTGGATTGATAAAGAGTTTTCCAAGGCGAGTGCATTCTTATGGGTGGTGGTGAAAGGAAGGGATCTAACATAGAATGTGATGAAGAGATTTGTAAAGAATTCCCATTAATATTTTTATGTAAAGAGGAGGAAACTAATGAGCATATTTGCATGCATTACAGTTATAGAACTAATATTTGGAGATAGGTTTTTTATATGTGGGGTTTAGTCAGCCCTCTCCTAGAAAATGTTAAGGATATTCTAGTCATATATTTTTGTGGATATTATGGAATAGAAATGTAAATATATGGATCTAGTGAACCCTATGGTTACTAATTATTTGATCTTCACTGCTCCTTTTTTGTGGCTCCTAAGCGCCTTACCCCAAAATACCAACCAAAAAAATGTTTGGAGATGATAATCTTATATAAGGTTTATGTAACTATTAAAAGATGTTTACAATTTAAAATTTAGTTTATTTTTAATAGCTTTATTAAGTTATAAAAATAGTTTTTTTTAATATGTTGATTGACTATTTGTAGATTTCATGCTTTAAAAATGAATTTTAAAGAAAGGTGTTTATAACTCGAATTTATTCACCTGTGAATAAAGTTATTTAATGTGGAATTCCTCATGAATTAAAGTATAAACCCACATGCCTTTGATTTTCTTATCATCAAAAGACTTTAATCTAAACCCCTTTCACACTTTCAAAAGTTGGTGGAAAAAACATGCATTGTTATCTGGGGTTGAAAGGGGCTTGTTAAATTGTGAGAAACTTTCACTATTTGATCCTCATATGTTGAAGTTGAGGATCTTTTACCTCATAATTAGAGTGGTTCAAAGAATAAAAATAATTAATATTCTTTATTGCTATAATTTCAAGTTGATTAGTAGTCATGAGTCACTAATAGCTAAGTGATATCCTTCCAATTTACAATTTTTCTAGAAACTTGCTAATACAACCACAAATGTTTCTTTGGTCAATTCCCTTATTGATGCCCTAATGAATTTATACTCCCATTATATGACTAATCTTGTTATATTTTATAAATAGGTTTATTGTGGCCCAATAACCACCTTAAGCTAATTCCCTTGACACGAGGCCCAATTATTAATAAAGGTTGATGGTTGCAATATAACCTTAGAATTATTTCATAGTGTAGAATGATAAAAGGGATAAGTTGTATTATTAAAAAAAATACTATTGGAATAAACTATATTATTTAAGAATTCCTTTTATATATATTACCATTGGTTTGAAAAGTATTTACTTATACACCTTAGATAATTTCTATTCCAATTATTTTCTTATGGTTGCTTCCATTGGTGCATAAAGTTGTAGTTCTCAAATCCCTAAAGCTTGATTTTCTCCTAAGCACTAGGGGTATCAAACATAGGACAAGGACCTAAAAATTATGATTAGGTTAGAAAAAAATTGGACAAATTTACTAAGGTGGATAAGGCCTTATTCAAATTTTGGCTCTACTAGACCAAGGGGGCTTCCCTAAGGTGCTAATTCTAGATATAATTGCAATTCATGAATATATACCTTGCCAAAAACATACCTAGTGCATAATATACTCTTATTTAGATTGTCACTATATATATATATATATATATATATATATTGGATTAATCATGTAAGGCTCTAAACTTTATTAAATCAAATAATCTACTTTATGAAGTATCTAATAATATAATTTTTGATAGTCCCAATTCTATTAAACACATCTAGGTGGGGTAGTGAGAAACTATTAGCATTGGTTGTCATTGATGTCAACACTTGGTGAGATTGTTGTAGTGGTTGTATTGCTAGCATTGGATGTCAACACTTGAGGTATTGGTTGGAATTGGTTGTCATTGATGTCAACACTTGGTAAGATTTTTGTAGTGGTTGTATTGTTGGAATTGGTTGCAAACACTTGAGGAGATTATTGTGGTGTCAACACCTGGTGTGTTGGTTGGTATTGCTTGTCAACACTTGGTGAGATTGTTGCATATTTTTGTGAGTTTTTTGTTTGGCATTGATTGTAATTGTTGATACACATTCAAGTTGGGTCAAAATGTCATTAATATATGATAATGTGTTGTTGATGTTCTTGTTTGGCTGTCATGCCCTGTTTGATACTAATGAAAGAAGTATTGGGTATGGTTTTTTTCAGCAGAGTTGATATCATAATGATATATTAAGATGATGATTAGAAGCATTAAGATAGGGATTATAAGTAATGTTGATGGTGGAAATATGTTTATGATGGTCTATAGTATGTTATATTCTCTCTCCTACTATTCTTGAGGATGTAAGTGTTGTTGCAAGAAAGTTTTGGCCTCCGCAAGTTGTTGAAAGTTTTTGTTTTAAGAAGTTGTTGTGAAGAATATTTGGGATAATGCTTTGTATTCCTCCACTGTTGGAGATATGGTCTAGCAATTTTGGATTCTATGTTTGTGATTTATGGATGTTGCACTCCTATCTTTTCAAGTCACCTATGTTTTTGAGGAGATTCCTGTTAATTACAGAAGATTGGTAGTTTTGTTGGTTGTATGGACTAGTTCGAAAAATGCTCCACATTTCTCCACATTGATGTCTCTGCTCTTGTAGCTTCAAAAAGTGATTGCAATGTTTGTGTAGTGTCTTAGTTCATTTTTCATGTGTTGAAGTGGTCCAAAAGTTGATATGTTAATGTTATATCACATGGTTGTGTATTATGTGCTCTTGGAATGATGTGTTATGCTCATGTTTGGTTTGAGGTAGTTTTTGATGGAATGATAGTATGAAATAAGTGTCTAGAAGTATTCTTCGATGTTTGAGGAATATCTCTTTGTGATCCGCACATCAATGGTTGATCTATTTTGATGTTGCATTGTGTTTGAGTTGGTCTTTTGGGAAATTTGTGGATATCGGGCTGACAGGGCTTGTTATCTTTCTTATGCTATGTACTTGAGGGTTTGTGCTAGCATATGAAGTTGTTTTTTGGTCCTCTCTATCTTTTGGATAGGACTGCATTATGTTCTTGTGGCCAACTTGTTGAAATTATTGTTTGTATTCCTTTTGGGCAACCTAATTGATGTTTTGAAATCTTGCGGTGGATATAAATGGAAGATCATTTCAAATGATAAAGAAAGAGGTGTGTGGAATGTATTAAAGATCACACAGAAGAAATGTTCAAAAGTGTGTGGAAGATAGATCAGATGCACTTTAATGCCTTAGTCAGCAAAGTGTATTGTTGACATTTTTTGTTGTAATGTCGTAAAATTACACCCCTTGCAATTTCACATACATTCTTGCATCCGCTTTAATGTCCAATCCCTTAGCATCTTGTGCAGGCTCATTTTAGCCCCTGCATTAGCTTTTTCCCCTCTCAGGATGCTTAAAAACCCCTTTTCAGTAGCTACCTTCGCGCGTCAGCTTTCCATCGAACCTTGTTCTTTTCCCACTCGTGTCATTTTTGTAGCGTGATGCGTTCATACACTAGCACACCACGCAGACGTCTATGTGTCACGCTAGCGCCTTGTGACATTTCAACATTCAAATGACCGCTTATGAGCATGTTTGCCACTTGTCACTTACCTTTGTCGGCGGTAACGACTAGGGACGCCTTGTAACGCCTAGGAAGCTTCTTTTCTCCCTTTTTAATCCATTGTTTCCATCCATTTGATCTGCTAGCTTTCTTCTATCCCTGCTCTAACATTTTCTCTTGTTATTTGCTTGCACAACTCAATACAGTTTGCTACAACAGCCTCAAGCTCTCTTAGCATCACTCTTTGTAGCCTTCTTAGCTCTCGTATCTACCTCCCTTTCCTTATGCTTGCGATCATCCTGGGATTCCATATCCCCTATCTATTGCATCTTTACTTCATGATACAGGTTCTCCTCCTTGAGCAGGGATTGCTTTTAACACCTACATTTTGTGATACGGGTTCTCCTCCTCGAGCGGGGTTTTCTTTTATCACTCATACTTGGTGGTGCGGGTTCTACTCCTAAAGCGGGTTTTTCTTTCACCACACGCTTTGTCCATTTCGGTTACACTTTCTCTTTCTATCTGTCTTTCTATCGAGGTGGGAACATCAAAACGGGGGTTTGACTAAGGAAAACCCCTATACAACCCCAACACTTTCTTGAGATATTACACATGTAGGTATTGAAGACATTCATTTATTAGAGGCTTCATTACTTGGGTGGTTGCAAGAACTTTTTTTCTTCTCTTTATCTTTATCATTTATACTTCACTTTATTTTAGTTCTATTATATTATGTTACATTTTCACATTTCAAGACTTCTTAGCAATTAGAATAGAAGTAGTCACTGAGTCATTTTCTGAGATATTCTTGCTTTTTGGTCTGTACAAGACGCCAATGCACCTTTGAGATGCTAGCATGCCGTACTATCGTCTATATTCCACGATGCCATCCTTTGGCCGAGAGCTTGTCAATTTGTCCAGAAAATCTTCATGAACTGCTCTTTCAAGTTATAGAACTCTCACCACTGTTCCTTGAGGTAGTTTAGGGAAGTTCACCTCGTGAGGCTCTCTAAATGAAGAGAACTCATGAGTAGCAATTCCCCATTCTCTACATTTGCAAATTCTAAATCTTCATGTATCCTACTCTAAGATAGTGAATCTCATCAGGTCCTTTGTATCTTGCCCTGGAGTTGTGTAGTTCAGTCTACAAGTCCTTTGTATCTTTCCCTAAGGTTGTGTGCCTTAGTTTGCAAGTCTTTTGGTAGTGAGCCTTATTGTAACTTTTGTAAGCAGTGAGATTTATATATTGTGAGTTAACTCTCATCATGGTTTTTCCCTCATTGGGTTTTCGACATAAATTTGGTATTATCTTGTGTATGTGTGTTCTTTGTTTCATTGTTCATTGTTGTTGATCTAGTTAAGGTTTGAGTTGTATATTTCATTGTTGAGGGTTATTGACCTTGTTAAGGAACTAAATTGCCTTATCTTTATTTGTTGCCAATCTTCTTTCAAGGGTTTCTGATCTAGTAAAGAAGTTTGATTTTGTTGAAGGGTTTATGTTTTGAGAAGACTGATTCACCGCCCTCTCAATCTCTTGGTGTATTCAACAATTGGTATCAGATCCAATTTCCTCTAAAGAAGCTTAACTGCTTGAGGTAAATATCTGGGATGGCACATGATGGAGCTTACAAAAGTCCTAGGTTTGATGGGACAAATTACACATTTTGGAAATTGAGAATGGAAGGCCATCTAAAATCTCTTGGTTTTGGTGTTTGGAAATCAATCAAGGATGATTATACTGCTCCTACTACATCCTGCTGAAATCAGCTAAAAATGCTATCTTGTGTGGATTGGTTGATTTGGAACTTTTGAAGGTGATGAATTTCAGTTCTACTAAGGATGTCTGGGAAAACTTAGCAACATATATGAAGGAGATACCAAAGTAAAGCAAGCCAAGATGCAAATATTCAAGAGTGAATTCGAGACCTTTTAAGGATGACAGAGGATGAAGATATTGCAAGCTACATATGCTCCAGGTGCATGAAGTAGTTATTGGCATCATATGTCTTGGTGGAAAAGTAAAAGAAGATGAGATTGTGATAAGGTTCTGAGATCTCTCCCTAAATCGTACAGTCATAAGGTGTCTTTTATTGAAGAATCCAAGGATTTGGTTAAGTTTTTAGTAGATGAAATTTTTCGTTCTCTCACAACCTTTGAAATGAGAGAGTTTGACAAAGATGTTCCAAAGAAGGAAGCTACATTCAAAACCAGTAAAAATATATAAGATGAATCCATGGATCAGAATGATGATTTAGATGAGGTTGAAGCAAATTTTATAAGAATATTGAAGAAAGGAACCAACAAATACAAAGGAAAGTTACCTTTCAAGTGTTTCAATTGTGAAAGGATTGGTCATTTTGCATCTAAAACTAATCTAAAGATGATAGAAAAATAGATAAAGTTAAAAGAGTTTTCTTTTCCAAGGAAAGAAGTTTTTCCACAGAAGATGAGGATAATGGTTCAAATGATGAAACCCTATTCATGGCTTTGAAATATGGTAATAAAATGAGAAATATTAGAGAATGTAAAAGGTCTAGTACCTTGCAGACTAATAAGGTTAATGAAAGATCAATGGTAGTATGGACTTCCTTTCATGCAAATGAAAAAGAAAATACTTGGGTAATTGACAATGGTTGCTCTTATCACATGATTGGTGACAAGATAAGGTCCATTAGTCTTAAGAAGGTTAATGGTGGAGCTATTAAGTTTGGTGGTGATGAGTTAGCATAAATGTGTGGAAAAGGTGATATAACAATTGATAGAAAGAACAAGACTAAGGATGTCCTCTATGTTAAAGGTTTGAAGAATAATCTTATCAATGTCAGTCAAATGTGTAGCAAAGGATACAATCTTACTTTTCATGCTAATGGTTGTGAGATCAAGAAGGTAGGGTTCGAAAGATTAGTTGTTGAAGGTACAAGGACAAATGAAAATTCCTATCATCTAAAGGATGTCAATGAAATAATATGCTTACTAAGCACTCATGTGATCTCCTTGCAATACAAAGGTTACCAACTATTCATTTACCATATTGAAAGAGCTATTTTAGTTGGTTCCCAAGTTGTCCTAATTGATTACCTAATGGCCTCATTTTCATGTTTCTAATTGAATTGGATATGTTTCATTATTATGTTCATCATGGCCCAATAGGTGATCAACCACCCTATACACTTTAAAATTATTACTCAATGGCTTGAGGCTTTTCAAAGTGTTGCATGGATACATTCTAAACCTAGGGCTTATTTTTTGTTCATAGGAAAATAAAAGGATCAATCCAAGTTGTCAGTAATATAAACATTGCATGAAGTGAAAGAAAGGACACATGTCTATAGTAGGTAAAATAGTGAAATAAGACAATGAGCATGGTATTGGATGTTGAGACCTCCACCATCCAATCTTAACAAATTTTCTCATCATTGATTAATGACATGCAATAACATAATATTTATATTGACATTTGTGGTTGCCCATATTTAGTAAAGAAAAGGGAATTATATGTCATAGATTTTGTATATTAATGCACTACATACATGCTCTATGTTGACAATATGGAATTACAACCTTATTAAATTGCTCACACCTCAACTCATAATTTTCCTTTAATATCAGGCCCTATAATATTCTTTAGGATCATCAATCTATATTGAAAACCAAATGAAATAAATGGTGTTGGGAGAATAAGAAGATTGTCATTAATATGCTTGTACCAGCAACATGAGCATGGAGTATGAGTATAAGTTGTACAGTATGCAATTCAGTGTTCTCATTGATGTCAGCATTGTATTCTGATCTATGAAGATCACAATGCAAACCAATTCATATAGCTTGATCATGTTTGAACATGATTATCAAGTTTAATTTTATAAGAAGGTTTGATCTGGTGAAGATAGTTGAAGTGAGAAATTGACTATGTCAAAATAGGTAATTCGATGTCTAGGACATTTGGTATTTTGGTCCACATCGGTCCACTGTGTAGAATCTCACTATAAGGTTTTGGTGTAATTTTTTTGGATACTAGAAGAGTCTAAATCTAGATTTTCACAGTGTTTTTGTCTCTGGTTTTGAAGATATGAATGACAGAAGTTCTGATCTAGTAGTTACAGCATTACCAGTATAGTATGTATATTTTGGAGGATCCACACTTCTCTTCGGATTGTTATTGGGCCTTGCAGATTTATGGAGATGTTGACAAGTGTCAGTAGAGTGTGAATTCTAAGTGGCATGAATTTTTTAGGTCCGTGTGTTGGTTTGAGGTTGAACTGTTAGTGAATTTTGTTGTTAGGTTACTACCAATGTTGACCTAATCAGTTTTGAGTATTGGGGAGTTTTGATAAGTATTGATACATTATGCATTTATTATACTTCTATGTTGACCTATTGAATGTGTTATAAGTTTGAATTTTGGCGCAAAAGTATGTATATTTTATATGATACATCTATTTAGGCTGACCTAATTGATGTTGTAAGTGTTTAAGGATGGAGCGGATATATATGTAAGATATTTTCTCGGTGTTTTGATGATAGTGATACATGTATTATGTAATAATTAATGTGAATTGTGTGAATAGGGGGAAGTGCAGAGAAGACCAGTATGAAGTGTGTGAAGTCAGTATATTGAGCTTCAATGGAACTGTATCCCAACATGTTGTAGATGTGTTTGTATTAGTTCAAATCTTGGTTGTGTGCCACCACTCTCTTCTCTCTTTTCTTCTTTCAGTGAGTAGTGAGTCCACTTGGATAGTGAGTCCACCCATAGTGAGAAATTTTGTAATATCTTATAATCAAATATAATATATTGTGAGCTAATCCTCACCGTGGTTTTTCCCATTTCGAGTTTTACATGTAAAAATATGGTGTTCATGTGTTATGTAATGTTGATGTTTGTTTCCATGCTTTCCTTTCCTACTAACAATTGAATATGCTATGTGGAATGAATGCTTAAATGTTTAAGTAGTTTCAAAGAATATTAATTCACCCCCCCTCAGTATTTTGAGTGTTCAACAATTGGTATCAGAGTTTTCTTCCTTGGAAGGAGCTTAACCACGTGGGGAAGATCTTGGAGGTTGAATGTACATGGTTGTTAGAAGATTTCCCACTCCTTTGGAAGAAGAAGAGTGCATGGTTGAAATGAATGGAGAACTCAAAATAGCTCTTGAAAATCTGGAAAGGACTGAAGGTGAAAACAAAGATCTGAAAGAAAATATCAAGGAAGTAGATGAATGCATTAAAAATTTGAGAGAGCGGATCAAGAAATTTAGAGAAAGACATAAGGAGGTTAATGAGCAATTGAAACAAGCCAATGAAACAATTACCAATTTGAAAGTGCAAGTTGAAGAAGGAAAAAGAGTTGAAGAATTCTTGAATGATAAGATGAAAAGAAAATCTGAAGAATGCTCAAAACTTGAAGAATAAATTATGACCTTGAGATCAGATCTTGAGAAAGAAAAGAGTCATAAAGAAAAATTCAAGATGATCTTTACAAAGCTTGATGAAATGATTACAAACCAGAAATGATCTAAAGAAAAAGAAGGATTAAGGTTTGAGAAAGGTGAAAGTTCAAAGACAAATCAAACTCCAAATCAACACGAAAAGAAGACTAAGGAAAAAAAGAGTAATGGAAAATAGGTTTGAAATTAAAGGAGAGACTTCAAAAGACCACCCATCAGACAACCAAATGCACAAAGGTACCCATTTTTTAATGGTTTTTTATTCTTGTAATAAATTTAGACATGAGGCTATCGAATGTAGAAGTAGAATGAATCAAAATGTTCAATATTTTATTGGTCAATGTTTTACATGCAAGATATTTGGTCATAAGAATAATGAATACAAAAGTCAAATAATGAAAGGCTACAACAATGGTAGGAGGTTCCAATCTTTCAATGGCTACTTTATGCATGTAATGGATTTGGGCATAAAGCTAATCAATGCATATCTAGAATGAATGGGAGAAAACATGTTCAAAATAATGTCACATGTTACAATTGCAGTAGACTAGGACACATTTCCAAATTTTGCAAAAGTAAGAATTTGAAAAAGACTAATCTGGAAAAGAAGAATGATCTGGTGAAAAAGATTGATCCAATAGAGATGAAGAAAGAGATGGATAATATTTGTAGAAAGAAAGTAGAATGAAGACTAAAACCACAAGGGAAAAGTACATGGGTGTAAGTGTGGAAGATGAGGAAGAAGAAGAAGAAGGACCATAATTGATGCGAAAGAGATCTGGTATGCATGAGGAAGGCTCCAGTGCAAAAAGGAAAAAAATAGACATTATGGATATAGATGACGAGGCAGAAGTAGAAAAAGAAAAACAAGCCTTTATGATCCACATGAGAGAAAAGAAGAAAAAGTATGACAAAGACAAGAAATCACCAGATGACAAGAAAAAGACTTCAATAAGGACACATATCCCCATGAAACTTGATGCTTTATTTAATTGAATTATGAAGCACAAAATGTTAGGAGAGACTATTGCATTGTATACTACTAATAATGATGTAGATAAGGCTACCATTGAAGAAAATTGTAAAGTACATTATTGCTTTTGAAGTAAATATGAAAAATATTGAAAATCAATTTCTAAGGGAGTTGAGAGATGTACTACTTGCAAGGAGGTAGGAAGCAATTGATGAGGAAGCAAAGCTGATATCTTTTGCTTTGGAAAAGATTATTGCACCTCTCTCGGAAGAGAATAAAGGAACATTGGATAAGTTGTATAGCAGGGAGTTTCAAACAAAGCAAAGGGTGACTACCCTTATGAGTAGAGATCAAAATGATCTTGAAAGGCTCCAAAATGAGACAGTCGAGAAGGTTGCAGAGTTAGCACAAAGATTAGGGATGACTCTAGATGGTACAAAAGAATTGCATGATGATATGGTTGCCCCAAATGTAAATATTGTAGAAGAAGCACAACAAGAGGATGCTCAACATGAGCATGAAATTGAAGAAGGAAATGTGCAAGATAATGTTCTTCCAGAAGTGGAAGAAATAACTAAAGAGAATATTATAGGTGAGGAAAATGTTACTAGAGAAGATGTTGCAACTGAAGAAAAAGTTGATGAAGCACAAAAGGAGGATGTACCCACTAGAGATAACACACCTCCTCTGGAATCTAAGTTTAATACAAAAGATGCACAAGGAAACCTAAAGACAAACATGCCTTTGGAACAAAGATCAATCTACTAGTGAAGATGTGCATATAAATACAAAAAAGAGTGATGAGAAAAGGTCTAAGGAGAAGAAGGATGAGGATGCATCTGAAAATGATGAGAAGAAGGATGTGGAGATAATAGTTAATACTGATAACAAGGAGAATATTGCATAGGACAGTGCAAATACTACTAGAGAATCTTTTAGTACCTCTAGAGATTCCTTAAAGAACTTGTTAAGCATGCAGCTCCAGTTTCAACCAATAGTGTCCGCCAAGTTATTGCAACTTCCAATGTAATAGGGGAAAGTGGATATGGACAATATCTCTCCACTACACAAGATTCAACTAGGTGATGCTTTATGTGCTTCTGCTCGGAAAGAAATTATAAAGACTCATCAAAAGAGTGTAGAGATCATTGATGAGGTGGTAAAGATTCTTCAGGAGAGCATACTCAGAGTAAATATCGATAACTATCTATCCGGTATGGAGAATATGAATTTTTTTCTTGATTCTTTCAAAGTGTATTCTAGTGGATTGAAAGATAAGTTGGAAAAGGAGATAGACACAAATATGGATAAGAAGAGATTGATGGAAATAACTGAGAAGTGTGCCACCGCACACAACAAATTTTAGGATAATTTCAAAAGTGTACAAGATTGCTTGGAAGAAGATAAAGTATTGTTCCAGTTTTGCATGTAATGGTTGAGCTCTACAAAGAGCATAAAAGATGAGATGAACTCAATTGAGTCCCAAATTGACAAAGCTTCTAATGCTTATGATCCAGCACGAGATTTGGATGGAAGCACAAGGTCTATAATAGAGAACTTTCATGAGGATTTCTTCCAACTGTAAGTTCAGAAAGAAAAGATTATAATGCAGTTTGTTTATCTCAGGGATCTAGTGAACGCTAAGTTCATATCTATTTTCAGTGCCTTGTTGAGTGTTGATAAAGCTTCAAAGCTAAATCTAGTACCCAACACTTCGAATGATGGTGAAGAACTCTTGATGGAATTTGAGACCCAAAGAAGAATGCTTGGATTAGCCAAGAAGAATTGGGAAGAAGGAAAGCAGAAGTGGAAAACTCACCTAGAGAAGCTAGAATAGTCAAATACTTCCTCCACGTGATTGTATTTTTCTTTTCATGCATTTTAGTTTATTGTTCAGATTTCAGTGTACATATATGGATGGTATAAGGTAATTTTCTAGTGCAAGTTTTTTGATCCGGTAGTATTGGATAGCACCCTTAGGGGGAGTTAGTAAAGTTTGGGGTTGGTATATATGCATATATTAGTTAGGGGGAATGCATGAGCATGTGCAAGTATGTATGCAATCTGATAGATACAAAATCGTGTAAAGGGGGAGAAGATATGTAAGTATACACCCTTTTCCATTGATGTCAAAGGGGGAGAGTAGTTTTGGGAGAATAGTTTTGGCATGTTTCCATCAATGAAAGAGGGGGAGATTGTTTGAAGAATAAGAAGATTTTCATTGATATTTTTACTGGCAACATGAGCATGGAGTATGATTATAAGTTGTATAGTATGCAGTTCAGTGTTGTCATTGATGTCAACAATGTATTATGGTATGAAGATCACAATGAAAACCAGTTTGTATAGATTGAGCATGTTTGAAGATGATTATCAAGTGCAATTTTGCAAGAAGGTTTGATCTGATGAAGACAACTGGAGTAAGAAATTGACTAACTGTCAAAATAGGTAATTTGATGTACAATACATGTAATATTTTTGTCCACATCGGTCCGTTGTGTAGAATCCCACTCTGTGGTTTTTGTGTAATTTTGTTGGATGCTAGAAGAGTCTAAATCTAGATTTTCACAATGTTTCGGTCTCTAGTGTTGAAGATATGAATGATAAAAGTTTTGACTTGGCAGTTACAGTGTTACCAATACAATATGTATGTTTTGGAGGATTTGCACTTCTCTAAGGATTGGTATCGGGCCTTGCATATTTATGGAGATGTTGATAGGTGTTAGTAGAGTGTTAATTCCAAGTGGCATGATTTTTGAGGTCTACGTGTTGGTTTGGGGTTGAACAGTTGATGAATTTTTTTGTTAGGTCATTACCGATGTCGACCTAATCAATTTTGAGTAAATTGGGGAGTTTTGAGAAGTATTGATCCATTATGTGGGATTTATTATAGGTCCATGCCAACCTATTTGAATTTTGGCACAAAAGTATGTATGTGTGTATGTTGAGCCGGCAAGGTATATTTTTCATGATACATTTATTTAGGCCGACCTAATTGATGTTGTAAGTGTTTAAGGATGAAGCAGATATATATGTAAGATCTTTTCTCAATGTTTTTATGATAGTGATACATGTATTATGTAATCATTGATGTGAATTGTGTGAATATAAGTGAACGTAGAGTAGAGCAGAGTGTTAGTGTAAATCAGTATGAAGTGTGTGAAGTCAGTATATTGAGCTTCAATGGAACTATATCCTAGCATGTTGTAGAGGCATTTGTATCCGTTCAAATATTGGTTGTGTACCACCACTCTCTTCTATCTTTTCTTCTTTCAATGGGTAGTGAGTCCACTTGGATAGTGATTCCACCTGTAGTGAGAAATTCTATAATATCTTATAACTGGTTATAATATATTGTGAGCTAATCCTCACAGTGGTTTTTCCCATTTTGGGTTTTCCATGTAAAAATCTAGTGTCCATGTGTTATGTGATGTTGATGGTTGTTTTCATGCTTTCCTTTCCTATTGCAAATTTAGTATGCTATGTGGAATGAATATTTAAATGTTTTAAGTGGTTTCAAAGAATATTGATTCACCCCCCCCCCCTCTCAGTATTTTGGGTGTTCAACAAATGGTTCTAGTTCAATGATGAATTTGATTGTCTTGCTTTATGAATAAAAATATTCATGAGCACATATGCAATAAATTTTAAAGAATTTTGATTATGGAGCCCATATTTTGTAGACAATATTGAGAAACTTTAATCTATGAACCCATCCTTTATTATGATTTTGAACCTAGAATGATAAACATAAAATATTATTTAAATTTTGTACTTTTCCTTGAATTGTGAAAGTAAATAGAAATAAAATGAAAAATAAAAGCTATGGAAACAAACTGGAAACTTTATACTTATGTGAGGTTAAACATGTTGAATTTTATAAGAAATTAAAACATGTGCAAAGAAGTAATTGATGCAATAAGAAAAAATATTTTTCTTCTAGACCCTATGAATATACTACTCAAACCTAATTATTGTTGTGGGGCCTTTGTTTATATGCACCATGGTTTAGTCCCAAACTACATATGCATAAGCCTTTTGTTGGATCATTTTACTTTAGTCATGATAGAGTTACCTATTAGTATTGTGAACCCTTTGAACATATGCCTTTTATTTGACTTATTCCCTAGTTTTTGGTCATAATCAAGGTGCATGTACACATAAACTTTCTAGCCCAAATAGTAAAATAAATGGCATAAATTTGATAGATTAGATAGATTTTCTCATGCAATGATGAATACATTTGAATGGATGGATCAAACATAGGGAGAATTATAGCATGGAAAGCAAGCAACTCACCCCCTATGAATCACATAGTATATATGTGTTATAATATTGAATGAGCAATGCATGGAGATGTAGTAGGTAGCATTAGAATTAGTTGGCACCTTTTCCCTCACCATTTGAGCCTCCATCTTTGATCTCACATTCCTTATTCCTCAACATTGATTCTTGTCATAATTTAGCATGTGTAATGGTGGATACATTATTTGGTATTTAGTTTTAATGTAATGTGGAAGCTTGTTTGATAGTTTCCCATTGGTTGTATGTTTATCCATAAGTGCCCACATTGAATAATATTTTAGGCCTAGTGGAGATTTGATAAGTCATTCAATAACATGGTCATTGTGTGTCCCATATAAAAACCAAGCACACAATTAAACATTTACGATTGTATTGAGGAGGTTTCTCCATATGTCATATTCCTATTTGCAACAACAAAATAGCCATATAGGCCACCAACATCTCTACCCTCAATGTTTATTTCTTTCTTGTCCAATCTAGCTCACTTTTGTCAAGATGAGATCTAGCTTTGGTTTAACTATTGAACCCAAAGTTTAAGTTTGTTTGTGTGTGTTGATACTTATGTGATCTTACATAATATATTATCGAACTAAATTATGCCATGGTCATTGACATTGTGACCAAAGTCATCACCTTCCTATGTAACATTGGGGAAATTACCATAGAGGAAGCAAGCAACTCATCCACATGAGTCATGCAATATATAAGGTATAAGATTGAATGACCAATACATGAAGATGTAGTAGGTAGTATTAAAATTAGTTATGTGCACCTTTTCCTTCACCGTGTGAGCCTCCATGATTGACCTCACATTCTTTATTCATTACCATTGGTTATTGTCATCACTTAGCATGTGTAATGGAGGATCCATTTGTTGGTATTTAGTTTTAATGTGATGTGGGAGCTTGTTTTTCAAGTTCTCATTTGTCATAGGTTTATCCAAAAGTGCCCATAGTAAAAAATGTTTTAGGCCTAGTGGCAATTTGCTAAGTCATTCAATAACATTGTCATATGTTCCCCATATGATAGCTAAGCACACAATTAAAACTTTATGGTCATAGTGGGAGGTGTTTTCATGTGTCATGTTCCCATTTTCAACAACAAAACAATCAAATAGGCCACCTACATCTCTACTCTCAATGTGTATTCCCTTGTTGTCCAATCTAGCTCACTTTTGTGGAGATGTTAGATCTATCTTTAGTTTAACTATTGAACACAAAATCCAAGTGTGTCTATGTGTGCCAGAACTTTATGACCTCACATAATAGATGATCAAACCAAATTATGTCACATGACCATTGACATCGTGACCAAGGTCATCACCATCCTATGTATATGCCAATGGGGTGATAGGTGGTGCCATCTCACAATGCATTAAGTTATCACTTTTTTTCCTAGTCTATATGCCTTAATAACCAAGGTGGACTAGAAATTAAATGAAAAACTTTAAAAAACATTAAAATAGTTTATTAAATATTTCTAAGAAATTTAATATACAATATAATATATTCATCACTATAATTTCCACCTTGATAGGGACTAATAATAGGCATTATATTTCTACATTATATTATACTAGTGATTAATATTTTTTAATGTAGCTATGTAGAGAGTTGTAATTTTGCTATCAGGATCCAACCATGTAGTTTTACAAGTCAAACTCATTGACCCATGTTTCATGAGTAGTGGTTCACACAAACCCATCTCTCATGATAATGAATGATCCACTTAGCACTCATTGCATTTAGGTGATGCTCACAAAGGTGAAGCACTAGGCCTTCCCAGGAGGTCACCCATCCCAATACTACTCTAGATCAAGCATGCTTAACCACAAAGTTTTCCCAAGGTTTAGCTTGCAACCCCATTTGCAAAACCTTCAGCAAGTGGTGTGCCTTATGAACCATTCATTGTAGAGCCTCTTTAGCTCATCAATTGATAAGTAGGAGGTATTTTCCACAGTGTGTCAAATTGTGATATTGCTATTAGGATTCAACCTTGTAGTTTTATGAGTCAAACTCATTGACCCATGTTTCATGAGTAGTGGTTCACATGAACCCATCTCTCATGATAATGAATGGCCCACTTAGCACACATTGCATCTAGGTGATGCTCACAGAGGTGAAGCATTGGGCCTTCCTGAGAGGTCACCCATCAATTGATGAGCTAAGTGGGTTAAGTGGGCTAAGTGACCTCCTGAGAAGGCCCAGTG
Source organism: Sequoia sempervirens (assembly GCA_007258455.2). Classification (NCBI taxonomy): domain Eukaryota; kingdom Viridiplantae; phylum Streptophyta; class Pinopsida; order Cupressales; family Cupressaceae; genus Sequoia; species Sequoia sempervirens. Next base: position 76,845 of record VDFB02271162.1, on the reverse strand, counting down.
CTTCACCTCTATGAGCATCACCTAGATGCAATGAGTGCTAAGTGGACCATTCATTATCATGAGAGATGGGTTTGTGTGAACCACTACTCATGAAACATGGGTCAATGAGTTTGACTCATAAAACTACACAGTTGAATCCTAATAGCAATATCACAATTTGACACACTGTGGAAAATACCTCCTACGTATTTATGTAGAGGGTTTTAAATCAACAATTGGGATCACATGCATAACTCATTATCATATATATATACATATATATATCATTTCTATAATAAAAAAATTAAGATATCCACTCATATACATGAAAAAAAATAAAAAATAAAAATGATATATATTCCATTCTCATCATATAATTCGAGCATAGCAGAGATTTTTTGTTTTAAAGCCAGCCTTTTCCATGTGAAGGAAAATTTTGGATCCATGGAAAAATATAGAATGAAAAGGAAGACTACCTAATCCACTTAAATTATTGATTCATTCCAGGCGCCGCGGCCCTCAACAAACTTTCACGACAGCATCTTATTTATATCGAAAGGTCATTTCATTAGAAAGATGAATACGCTAGCAATGACGTCACAAATGACAACGACCCCCACTACACACCACCAACTACTAAATGCTTCTCTAGGAAGGTGACAATCAAATTTAAGGAAAATGTCATTCACAAATTGACCACATTTGCTTTACAAATATATTTTTAATGTGAATTGGTAGGGAACAACCCATTTAAAATAAATTGAATAGAATTGAATAATTTTTAACATCTATAATGTTAATAAAAAATGTTTATTGGATAGTCCGTCTCAGTTATCAATCAAGTCATCTATTTTTTATTATTTTTTCCTGTTCAAAGTGATAATGAGTTTTCTAATTTTTCAACTGTTCCCTCAATTCCCTCAATAAATAAATTGATTGTTGAACTAAGATCAAACATTTGGTTCTTTCTTGACCATTACATCAAGATAGGTGTACCAGAAATTAAATTATTGAATAATTAGATAATAGTTTTATGTCAACATTATCCTACGTGGTTGAAAAACTTGAGAGAAGTAGTTGATTTTTAGGACATAAAAATATATCATTAGCATTTGCTTAAAGTTAAAAAAATAGTTTTATGTCAACGTTATCTTGTGTCATTGAAAAACTTGAGAGAAGTAGTTGATTTTTAAGACATAAAAATATATCATTAGGATTGAAAAAAAGTTAAAAAATAGTTTTATGTCAACATTATCTTGCGTCGTTGAAAAACTTGAGAGAAGTGGTTGATTTTTAAGACATAAAAATATATCATTAGCATTTGAATAAAAGTTAAAAAAAATTATCCTATGTGGTTGAAAAAATTGAGAGAATTAGTTGATTTTTAAGACATAAAAATATCATTAACATTATATTTTTAGGAGATGCAATGGATTTGTTTATAGAAAATTCTAATGTATGTACTTTTTAAATATTTTTTTTATTACTAATCAATTAATTATGAAGTATACTATTATTTTAATGAAGGCATATAATGTTAAAACTATAATTTAAAATTTTTTTAATGTAATTTTTTTCAAAATTTATATTATTTGTTTCAAAATATAGTATTCTATATATCTTTGTATTTTAAAGGTTGGTTCAGTTAATTGATTGTTTATGCTTAAATTTTTGAAAGTATATACCTTCACAAGGTTTTGTATAATCAATCATTTTTTAATGGTTATAAGTTAGTCTCAAAATTCAAGCTACAACTCTTTTGAACTTGCCAAAACATTTGGCTTAGATAAATTTGAGCAAATGCTTGTGACCACCAAAAAAAATACTTGCCTCTTAAGGTTAACTAAATTGGGTGAGAGGCTTATTAATTTTTGGAATGATTTAATCAAATACCTTAGATTGTACTAAAAAATTATTAAAGAACATTTTTTATCAATCATATAATTGTATCATTATTTACAATATCTTATTAATTGACTAGACATTGAATTTGATTTTTTTTTTAAATAATTTAAAAATCATTAATTAATTTAAAACATTAAGATTAAGTTACACACAAAATAATGAAAAACTAATGCATAACAAAAATCTTCCAAATCACAAGTCTAGTCCTAAACAATTTGATTGGTACTAATACCATGTGCTACCATTACTATATTTTAATATATTTTTATCATTGACAGGGAACCTAGTTGAGCTCTTTTAAGTCCAAGGTTCTACCAACAAAGGTTTTCTAAGAAAAATAATGCGAAACTATAAATTTCTATTAGTAGTTGAGATAACTTGCAAACTAACATAGCATTCTGTTTTGTTTGTATTCTATCATAAAAATAGTATGTAGTACCTTAAATTTTCTTATCAAATGAAACTCAAACTATAGGTCTAAAAATAAATATATTGAAGCCATAATATAATACTTAAGAATATTATTTTTGTTGAGATAAGCCACATACTATAGTGTATGAAATTAAATACAAGAAAGAAAAGACTAGTTCTCTTCGTCAAATGTTTCAATGGACACCACTTTAGGCTCAACTAACTCATTTGGGGGGGGAATGAAATTGGTGTTAGTCTAATAAAAAGTGAAAATTAATCAATTTGAACCTAACATGTTTTACCCTTGAGAAAATAAAGTTTTCTAACAAGTTAAAACATAATGAAAACTTGAAAATGTTGATTTATAGAATGATAATTCATAGATTTATAAATCAAGTTTAGAAATATAAAGATATAACAAAGAGGAACCTAGACACCAAATCTAGAAGCCTTTGTGGATGTCTATACATCACATTGTAGTCTATATGACAAGAATGGTCCAATTTCACTTCCTTTCTCAAGAAATGTGTCCAATCTACATATAAATGAAATATGAAGAACTAGGAAGATCCCCAACTAACAATAGAAAATAAAATAACAAAGAATCAAAATCTATTTGTCGAAAAGAAAACTATAAAATGATGGAGAAGAGAATATATTGGTAAACTCTCATGGTTGAATATATCTTCATCGAGAATAGCATATAGCTACAAGAATGGAAACATGATTGGGGCTCTATAAGATTTTGTCAGTGTTGGAATTTTGTGCCTCAATCTCATAGGTTGAATCCTCTAAGAAAGCATGGTCACTGTGACATTCATGTTGTTTGGACGACTGGAAGTTTACCTTGTGTTTTGCTCATGTTACCAAGACAATGTGTTTGTCCTGCCGAAGAAGCCTATTGCTGTGACTTGTGGTCTTCGTTGTAATCTCCTACCGAGTGGAATGTCGCGGCGATAGAAGGGTTTGTTATCGGGCTTCAGGGAGAATCATGGCAACTTGGAGTATTAGAGATAACAAAAGGATTCGGAAAGAAGTCATGGCGACCGGGAGAAGTCTCACTGATAAGCAAGTTCGGGGTGACTTGAACTCTCAGGAAGATCTCTTGGTGACTGAGGAATGTCTCACAGACGGTATACACTCGGGCTAACAAAAGGGTCTCGGTGAGAAGTCTCGACGATGATAGGAAGTCTTGCCAATAATGACATGACCTTCGGTCTGTCTGGCCGATGAAGAAATCAGTATGACTTGTTCCTATCGGCATGAAGTCTTGGCGACTAGGAGATGTCTCGTCGACAGTGTTAGGAGTCATTGGTGTAACGTAAGGCTTCGGTATGAAGTCTTGGCGATGAGCGTTTGTCTCACCGATGTGATGGGAAGTGTTTGGTATGAATCCTGAGCTCGGCATGAAGTCTTGGCGAACATGGATGTCTGGCTAACAGGATTGACTCGGGGTGACTTGGAACTTGCGGGGTGAAGTCTTAGCGACAGGTGTTGGTCTTGCTGACGGAAGCACATTTTGATATGACTTTGGAACCTTGGTATGAGTCTTGCCAATTGGTGTATGCACTTGGTATAACATGAGGTTCGGTGAGAGGTCTTGGCGAAGAGCAATAGTCTTGCCGATGGAATCTTGACTTCGGTGTAACTCTTGGTGACTATTGTTCGGAGTTCGGTATATCATGAAGCTCGGTGTGAGGTCTCAGTGAAAGACAATAGTCTTTCCGATGAGAACACTCATGTCTATGTGACTTGAAGACCTCGGTGAAACCTCTTGGCGATAGTGTTGGCGGATGAGTTCAACTGGAGGTCAGTGAGAGGTCTCACTGATCATGCCGATAAGGTGACTCTTGTCGATAGATGGATGCCAATAGGAATACAATGGGTTTCGGTATGACTTGATGACTTCGATGTGATCTCTTGGTGATAGCAATAGTCTCACCGATGTGCATGCTAGGGTAGATGTAACTTGTAAGCTCGGTGGAACCTCTTGCCGATGGAGACGACTCTTGGCGACAATGTGTAAACGGGTCTTGTGGCATTGGGGAGACACTTCTTGTGTCTCACCGACATGAGACACAAGTTGATCATTGTTGACCAAGTAAAGGTTGTCTGATGTGGTGCGGTGTGGACCAATCCAAGAGGGCAGAGTGAACCATTTTCTGTGAGACTGTTGCGACCGTTTCTGTGTGGAAGGGAAAAATCCACATGAGGAAGTGGAAACATCTTAGTTATGATGAGGATGCTAAGCTGGTGTTTTGTTTTCTGATTGTTGAGAATGAGTGCATATATGTATGCATTGGACATTCTGGATCGGGGAGAGTAAGAGAAGGAAGTTGATAAGCCAGGAAGCTAAAGAGCCGAGAGCCAGAGAGAGAACGATAGGGTGAGGACCGAGTGGCTGGCCGAAAGGCCGAAGCCATGAGGTCGAAGCAGAGGATTGAGAGGCAGAGTCAAGCTGTTGGAATCTCTCATGATCCTAATTGCTTTGGTTGATCTCTTAGGGATAGTTTGCTACCAGTTGTATCCAGAATGAACAAGATGTAATCTCTAAAAGGCTAAGAGGTTGAAACTATATTGTAACTTTATGTTCCTGAATAATACAATGGCTCAAACTTTGGAGAGTGGGGTTTTTTACTCGAAAGGGTTTTCCCCACGTAAAATCTTTGTGTTATGTTTTTTGTCTTATCTTTCATCTGTGTTGATTCTGTTTCTAGAATCTGTCATTGCTTGCTGTTGAATTTACATGTGTTTCTCTCAGATGGATCAATGTGGGAATTAACTGTGTCTATTTCCGCTTTAGGACATAGTTGTATGTGTCTTTGAAGTAACCTAAATTGAAATTTAAATTATCAAAGGCACTACTATTTGGAGTTTCTATGAGATACACTCCATTGATTTCCTTACAAGTGGTATCAGAGCCTTCTTCTGGTCGTTGGTTTTGGATATTTCTCCTGTGAAGATCTCTTAGTTTGTTGGGCTGGAGGAAATTTGGAGGAATGGACTGATGTATTGATCCTTTGATGAGTGGAAGCCTTGTGGTATTCTGAGACAGCATGCAACTTGAAGGATGGTCAATATGGAAAAGGGAGTTGATCATGTTGTGATCTGTGTCTCCTGGCTAGTAGAGGTTTAACCTTGGAGTATGAGGTGGATTTCTTTACTCTGTGGCTGTGTAGTAGTAAAGCTTTCATATTGGGTGTCTATTTGAGAGGCTCCTTGATGATATGAAGAAGCCTAGTTTGTTTCTCAGCCATGGAAGAGAGTGCTTATGCTAGGTGGTGTTTCCTGGTGTTGGAAGGAATTGTTTCCTGTTAACCTCGAATTCTTGAAGGCTATGAAGTTAATCATTAAGATGATTTGCAAGCTTTTGAAATAGCTTTTCTCTCTTTCTCGGATGCATGTACACGTTGGTGGTTTAGGGTTGACCTGAAATGGGCCTGGATTTCCTGAACTGTTGTTTTCCTTCTAAGGATGATTTGTACACTTGCATGGCTCTATGGTTTTGTAGGTTTTACATGGTTAAGAAAAACTTGTGACCATGTGGAGTTGTTGATTAAGTAGACACTGGCCTTTTGGCATGTAGCTGTATGAGATAGTTGCAGTTCTGCATGCACACTTGGTGCATGGCTTGAGGAGGTTTGTTTTCTTCTCTGCATGGGAGTGTTGGTACGTGATTTTTCACTCAACATTCTTGTGGTAATGCTTGTGGGTTCCTTGATTATGGTGCTCATTGTGGACATGATTGGCAAATCAGATTTGGCATAATCTGGTGTTTGAGTCATGTTGTCTACATGGATATTCTCTTTGAAATCTTAGTGTTGCAGTTTCCAATGTGATGATGGGTTTGCATGTTTGATGACTGTGATCTACGAGTTATGTAGTTGGTGGATTAGCTACCCATTAGCTGCAGTGAGATAACTTGGATGTGGACTGTCTTTATCCATGAGATTGATTCATTGCTGGTGCAGACTTGTTAGCTAGCCTTTTCTGTTGGTCACTTGTGCATTGGTGTGATTTTTTTGAGATGAGAGGATGGATATTGTTGAGTACCCAAATAGTCAGTTATGGGAACTTGAAGCAGGTGGTCATGATGCTTGGAGAGCTCGGGTGTCACTTTTCAGTGGGAGCTCTAGCAGTGACTGTGGATTCATCACATGATGGTGAATGGTCTTCTTTAGTGTTGTAGAAGGGTTCTTTCAATTTTGCATGGACATTATTTGAAGATGTGCAACACCTTGGAACCATGGAGGATGCTTGGAGTCTTTGGCTAAGGTGTTGGTGGTGCTTGATAGGTGATGTTGGTTTTAAGTCTATTTGCTTTATGTCATGGTATACTCTTGCTTGTACACTAGAGTTTTGGAATTGAGCATTGTACTTGAGACAATGGTGAGGTCACTTGAAGCATAGTATCTCCTAAGGGGATGCGTAGATCATGGTGTCATGATAAGTTCCTGATTCAGATGATTGGAGCTTTGACAGTGGTTTGGTATTCTTTGTGTACATATTGAGTGCTTTGATTATTTGCTTGATATTTCATGATAGTGTAGTAATGCAGTCGAAGTTTAGCATGAGATGATCGGTTGCTAGTACTCATGGATACATGAAGAATAAGGTGAGGTTGTCTTTCTCTTGTAAGAGAAGTGTTGCTACTTGTTACTCTTGTTGAAGTTTTTAGCAGGAAGTCCAAGAAGTCTACACCTTGGTTGAACGTGAGTTCAATAAGAGACCTATGAGGAGATTGCTCTTGGATTAGTCATAATGGCTTGTATATCTTGAAGGAGTATTCTCATTCCCACTCTTGGTCTGCTCGGCTGTCTATTTGAAAGGTATTTGTACCTTTATATTTTTTAGATGTTTTTATTAAGTTCACTTTCATGATATGGATCTTGAATTGTTGTCTAATGGTTCTAGAAGATTCATAGTGAAAGATGTACATTTTTGTTATATCTCCTTGTTGCTAATGAGAATTGGTAGGAGATGTTGTATGGGCTATTTTTCTTGAAATGGGAAATGAATTAGCTTGATCTTCTTTGAGAAGCTTACATCCATGTTGATTACATGATATTAGAAGTTGGTTTGATCTTGGTGATTGAACGGTTGGATGTTGTTTCGGCTTTTCTTTTGGGATGTGAAGGAGATCATTTTTGACACAGCTGGCTGTTAGAAGTGTATGTAGGAGGATGTTCTACAGGAAGATGATGTGCATATCATTGTGGATATTTCCTTGGCAATACATGGTTACATTTCCTATGTGCTATTAGTGGTAGACTTGTGATGCCCTTTGATCTTTCAGATCTAGATTACTCGGACAGTGGGAGTTCCTGTTGTATTTTGTCTTCTTTGACTGGTTGACACTTGGAGCTTGCATTCACTGTTGATGGGTTGGTTTTAGAGTGGCATGAGTTTACTAATGCTGATACCTTTGAGGTATGTGAGATTGGATGGTATATCACGAGTTGTGAGTGCTATTTTCAGTCGCGTGGGTTTATCAGCTGGATGGAAGTAGTCAGTCTGATTGTTGTTCTAGCTGATGTTTTGTATCTTGTTTCTAGATAAATTCTTCATTGTTTTTGTTCTGATTGAAGATTTGAAGTTGATAATGCTTCTGAATAGTGTTTGAGCACAGTGAAGTGGTAGCAGTATCTTGTTGGTGATATCACTGGGATCTTTTGCTTGTGCTTGTTGGAATGGTGCTTATACACCTTAGCTTTGTATCCTTCTTCCACAGGTGGCATGTTGGAAGATGACAGGACTGTTGCCAGATGGTGAACATCTTGGATGTTGGCGAAGAATTCTTGATGGAGCATGAGAGCATGTTTGAGGTCTATGTGGTTGCCTGGAAGGCTGTGGTCATTTGTCTTGTTGACGTTGAGTTGCAGTTGGATGCCTAGTCTTTGTTGCAGATTGTCAGGTCGATTGTTATCTATGGAATCATGTTGATCGGGTGTCTTGAGTGTTGCAAGGTTCAAATTGGTGGAGCTAGTATTATCCTACTTTCTGGTTACTTTGGAGGTTCCTGTGTGATCTTCGTCAAGTGGGAGATTGTTGGAATTTTGTGCCTCAATCTCATAGGTTGAATCCTTTGAGAAAGCATGGTCATTGTGACATTCATGTTGTCTGGACGACTAGAAGTTTACCTTGTGTTTTTCTCATGTCACCAAGATAATGTGTTTGTCCTACCAAAGAAGCCTATCGCTGTGACTTGTGGCTTTCATTGTAATCTCCTACCGGGTGGAATGTCTCAGTGACAAAAGGGTTTGTTATCAGGCTTCGGGGAGACTCATGGCGACTTGGAGTATTCAAGATAAAAAAGGATTTGGAAGGAAGTCATGGCGACCGGGAGAAGTCTCACCGATAAGCAGGTTCGGGGTGACTTGAACTCTCGAGAAGATCTCTTGGTGACTGAGGAATGTCTCACCGATGGTATACACTCAGGCTAACAAAAGGGTCTCAGTGATGATAGGAAGTCTTTCCAATATCGACATGACCTTCAATCTATCTGGCCGATGAAGAAATTGGTATGACTTGTTCCTATCGGCATGAAGTCTTGGCGACCAGGAGATGTCTTGCCGACAATGTTAGGAGTCATCGGTGTAACCTAAGGCTTCGATATGAAGTCTTGGCGATGAGCGTTTGTCTCACCGATGTGATGGGAAGTTTTCAGTATGACTCCTGAGCTCAACATGAAGTCTTAGCGAACATGGATGTCTGGCCAACAAGATTGACTCGGGGTGACTTAGAACTTGCGGGGTGAAGTCTTAGCGACGGGTGTTGGTCTTGCCAACAGAAGCACATTTCAATATGACTTTGGAACCTTGATATGAGTCTCACTGACTGGTGTATGCACTCGGTATAACATGAGGCTCGGTGAGAGGTCTTGGAAAAGAGCAATAGTCTTGCTGATGGAATCCTGACTTCGGTGTAACTCTTGGCGATTGTTGTCCGGAGTTCGGTATATCATGAAGCTCGGTGTGAGGTCTCAGCGAAAGATGATAGTCTTGCCGATGAGAACACTCACGTCTATATGACTTGAAGACCTTGGTGAAACCTCTTGGTGATAGTTGAATGTCTTGGCGATAGCATTGGCGGATCAGTTCAACTGGAGGTCGGTGAGAGGTCTCGCTGATCATACCAATAAGGTGACTCTTGCTGATAGATGGATGCTGATAGGAATACAATGGGTTTTGGTATGACTTGATGACTTCGATGTGATCTCTTGGCAATAGTGATAGTTGTTGATGGTGTTTTCTGCACAGCAACAACTCAGATAGAATGCAATATTCTATCTCTCTTGAAAGGTTATTTTCAACAATAAATCACTAAAAATCACCCCAAGGTCTCTCGGGTGTTAGGTCATAACAATGCATAAAACAACTCAGATGAAATGTGAAATTGCTGGTAATCACAATCGGACCTTACTACAAGCAAACTGTATCTTTCCAATTTATCAGATCTGACAATATGATGATCTTAAAACCCTAAATCTAACCAAATAATAAAGAAACAGCAAAAGATAGGGATGCAAGGAAAGTAATAAAATCTAAATTACTGAACGGACAAGCAATGCAAATGACATATATTTGGAATGGACCTATCTCAAATAAACAATTCCTGCTCGACCCACGAAGCAATCTTACAAGAACAGTGCAATCTTCTGAGGAACACAGATTTTCAAATCATAGACTTGCATCTACAACCGAACTTAAGCACATTTGAATATTTGGTCCAGGTTGACTTTACCAGCCTACTACAATCAGATAGTTACTGGGAGTATAGACCAGAGATAGCTACAAACACTCCAAATATAAAACCACATACACCATTTATCCAACTACACCGATTTATTTCTAACTTTAAAACCCTAGATCTTCAAGCAATGTAAAAGATAGAACAAAAAGAACCATGCAAGATGAGATAACACAAAGGATTTCACCAGGAATAACCACAATGCCTTCAATTGTATTAATCACCAAATGCTGCAACAATTCAACCGTTCTGAATATGGTCTTTGCTTCAAGAAATTCTAAAACTCTAACTATTGCTCCTGCTAATCTCTATTACAGTCTTGCTAATGTCTATATCAATTTTCTGAACTGAACCCTTACAATGAGGCAAAACTGCCAACTTATACCAAAATTCCCCCCAAAACATGTCGGCCCAGCCAAACATTTTACAAAATAATAAAAACCGCCAAAACAGGTCGGCCAAGGAAACAAACTAAGGCACACATTTAATGCCACCATCCAAGTCGGCCAAGGCACAGTCCCCAAGGAAGTCTGGTCCAATGCATGCCCTATGATAATAGGGAAGCACAAATCTCGAGGTCAACACTAACTGCTGCTCCCTTTATCTTTCCTCTGAGCGGGTGACCCTTGGACCTTCAAAAATACTCCCTCCAACTCAGCAACAGGTGGCAATGGCAAAACCTTGAGCCGACATTTAATTGCATCAATTCCCTCATTGGATCGCTCAATGGTTTTCTTCCAGTCCTCCTTGCTGGCCATATACCTGTCTATCACTGCCAAGTAGGTAGCTGCATCATCAAACATATGGCTGGTGACAACCTCATCAGAATCTGGGGCATAAATCTCATGCCACCACTCCTTCAACTGATCCAAACTCAGGTACTTGGGAGCTATTTTATTCCTCCCTGTCATGACTTCAAAAAAAGCAATGCAACCATCATAGATTGCAGTGAGATCGGCATCAATGGATTTTCTTCGTTTCTGTATCTTTTTCAAGCTTCCTTGGCTGATCTGTAATGCCTCGAACCACTCCCATGGTTCATCCAATCTGGCAGAGGGAAGAATTCCCTCCTTACCTAACTGATCCTTGCCATGTCCAAGAATTATCTTTGTCTTCTGCAGCAGGGAGTCGACATCATTCTTATCCCGAGAAAGTATGTTCTCTATCAGCTCTTTTCCACGGATTGCATCCTTGCCAACAGACAGGATTTCCTTAATAGCTTCATCTCCTTGTGTCTGAACACTCATCAGCCAGTCGGTGGCAGCTTGTGCGGAAGCCTTCATCTTTTCAATACCGGAAATTGTTTCCTTCGGCAGAAATCCGGGAGTAGAAGAGGAGGACGGATGGAGGGACTGTAGAGGTTTCATGACCTCTTCTAAGCTTTTCCTTAACCTCTCATTTTCCCTTTTCAATTCCCGTTTTGACTGGGTCTCCTTCTTCAATCTATCCACAATTACTGCACTTGACCCCTCAAATTCCTCAATGTCCTGTTCTAGGGAGGCCGGCCCAAGGTTAATGGTTTGGATGTTGTAATCCTGGCCTGTTACCTCATCTCTCGTTTTGTCTGCAGCAGGGGTGGCGATGTGAACTACTCGGTTGTGCACCTCATCTCTTTCCACCCGGGAAATTACCCTCGCAGCCTTCTTCTTCTTCCCTTTACCGATTTGAGATAACATTGCATCCCAGTCAAGAGGAGTGTCTTCTACGATCACTTGTTTCTTCTTTGCTATTTCCTTCTCCAGCCAGTCCGGGGCTACGGGGTCCGTCTGGATTCCTTCTGTATCAGTTTTCCCCGGGTCTTCTGTGGCTTTTTCTCCTTCTGCATCTGTCGCCTCGACTTCCTCCTCGGCTATTGCCTTGTCATCATCTTTCTCCGGAGGTTGTTCACCTTGGTCGGTCTCCTCAAATCCCAACTCTGGAAATACCGGCGATGGAGTTCTGGCAGGGATGCTTTCCTCCGGCTCAGGCGATCCGCGGCCTTTCTCACTCTCCGGAGAATCCTCGTACTGCACCAAGGGAGAAGTGTGCCTTTCTTCTGTCTCTACCTCGAGCTCGGCAGCCTCACTGAATAATGTTCCCTCCTTGAACGGTTCTGCTTCTCCGCTGATTTCCTGTCCATCCGGATTCTCCGGTTCTGTTACACTCTGTGGAGGAGAGACAGGCTTGTCCTGTTCCTTAACTGACAATATTGGAGAAGAATCCCCGGGTTGTGCAGCATCCTTTGGGGAAGGAGTTCTGGATCTTCTGGTATACACTTTGGTCTTCTCCCCTCCGGAGCTCTCCACATCCACAATTGGAGGCTCATCCTCAGAAGCAGTTTGGTCTTTCTTCTTGGCCACCCTTGTAGTTCTGGCTTTCTTTGGCGGTGGGGGAGCATCCTCCTCTTCAACTTTCTCTGCTTCCTCCTCATCCGAGGACTTGCTGATGGTCAGAGTCTTCCACCTGCGCTTGCCAATTGGTTTCCTCTTTGTTGCAGGCTCAGTTCCTTTAGAACCTCTGACCTTGATCTTGAAGGGTGAGGTTTTAGCTATTTTCCCTTTGGGGTCCTCTTCCCCAGATTCCTCAGAAGTGGACATGGGGTTAAGATTCCCCATCAAATCAAAAGTACATGGCACATTAGCATTTTCCAATACCCATACCTCATGTTTAACCCAAGAAAAGGTATACCTCAGCACTGGAGCCATCAAGTCTTCCAACTCCGTCACCTCAGGCTCATTCCAATCAATATCTGCCACTGACTTATCCTTAATGGGCTCATAAACATGGTCCTGGACCAGTTTTCCATCATCATCCAGCTGATCCGGAATTAGCTTTACATTATATTGTCTAATTGCCTCTACTGGCAGCCGGGAATACCTTTTCTTCCTCGCATCAAGGTCATCCTTGATGTTGACCCAGTAATCTTCTAAATCCTCCTTATGCCTGTATTCCCGGGTAGCTCTTTTCTGTGCTCCTCCGGTGATGTCAAAGTTCATTCTCTTTGAATGGAAAGAGAATCCATAGGCTGCCAACTCCTCACCTGCAGTGTGAGCCGATTGAATGGAAGGGCACATCTCTCCCACGCCAATCCCAAGAGGGAAATCACCTCCAAAGCCAGTCTTATGCTTCTCCCTCTTCACCACTGCATCAAACTCACAAATCTGTCTAACAACTTCCAGCAGTACTATGTGGTCAGTGGGATATCTGGGCAATCGGTAGGGTGCAACAGGACATCCGTCAATCCGGAGATAAGTGAAGGTGGGGAACTGGATAAACCATGCCCCGTAATTCTTGATCAGTGCTTTGGCGCCATCGGACAATCTGATATGTTCTGCATTCTGAAGGGTCCGGGTAATATGCATCGTAAAGGCATCATTGGCCCTCCTATAATCTCTGTGTCCCAAATGTAGTTCCGGATAAACCTCATAGATGATGTCTTGTCCAATGGTTCCCGCCGGAGTCAGCCCCTTGTATGGATAAGAGATGGCCAGTACATATATGACATAGGAGGACATGGTGAACTTCTTTCCCTCCAAGACATTCCTTAATTGTTTGTCTATTTCTGCACTGATGAGACCTGCCCAGTGGTAATTTGTCCCTTGGCTCATCTTGGTGATCACGTGGACCATCCAATTCTCCAAGACTCCGGCAGTCTTAAGTCCGGCCACCCTGCTCAACAGTGTAATAGCGTCATAGATATCCGGCCTGAACTTCACCCTGTGCAACTGTTTGGGCAATTTGGAGTGGTGAGATTTTGGCTTCTCCAGCCATGAGTTGATAAGCTGCTAAGCCTTAACTGGCTCATTCTCGTAGTAAGTTCGGGCAGTGTCAATGTTTAAAGCACAGACCGAGGGGAGATCCGGCATGCTGAAGGCCCGGGCAATGGAGGCTGGACTGAAGTTTGCCAAAACTCGTCCCTCAGTGGTGACCACCATCTGCATATCAAAAGCGTACTGTCTGGCACACTCCAAAAACAATTCGTAGCACTGGACCATTAGAGGGAACCCCGCCACATGCACCAACCCTGAATTCATCATTCCTTACCTCAAGGGTGACAGGTCCTTCTCAGCTGTTCTCTGCTTAAACTCTTCATACCGCCATGCGCCAACATTGGTGTCAGATACATCTGCCCACACAGAGGATATCTTACTCTCTAGAACCCGACCTTTCATGTCCAATCTTAACCTTTCTGTTTCAGAAACTGAAGATGCCCCTGCACTCCCTTTGGACTTCCCAGCAGCAGCTTTGCTTGATTCAGCCTGCACATTCAAGAATTACCATTAGAATCCAAATATTAAGCTCATATCAATCCCAAGGGTTAGCACACATCATAAAAATCCATTAAAATTCATTGCCAATTGCCAATCTTTCAGGATCCGGAGAAATCAAATAATCCGGGAAAATCATGTAAACCGGGAAAATACCGTCGGGGCAGAATTTCGGAGAAATCTAACCCAGACGGATTCCTGCTACCAAAGCACTATTAGCCATATAAATCATTAACACGCTCGGAAAATCGAAGGATAGTCATTAATTTTACTCATTGGCAACAAGAAATAAGCATGAATGATCATTCCATCAATCCTATCATCGAAATATACAAAAGAATGCAACCAGACAGGAAATCTGGAAAACTCCGGATGGAACGGATTTTCGCGGACAGCGTAAATTACGCCGGGAATTAACCTCGTCCGCGGAATAAGCGGAAACTGGGAAAATCCGGGAGCAAGGAAATTCCGCGACGACCTCGGAAACCCAAAAAACGGCAAGACGTACACCAAAACTTGAGCGACCACGGGATCTCCACTACCTAAGCTCAAATGATCCTAAAACCGACGATAATCACCAACCTCAAGTATGCAAAGGATTCCAACCTCAAAAGCCCCCAAAGGAGAAATCCCCGTGCTAAGACAATGGTGCCCTAAATCGCGTGACCAGATTTCTGCCATTAAAACCAGAGCAAGCTTTAGGGTTAAAAATATCAGTTCATGATTTACCTAAAAGCCCTCTAATCCTCACAGGACGGGGAAGCCAACACAACACGGGGCGAAAATCACTCAAGCACAAGAAACAATCATCGTTCTAGCCGAAACACCAGGGAAACCCTAATTTTGCATAATAACAGATTTCACGCCCAAAACAAGCAAGCAGTCGCACCCAGAACGCCGTCTAAAGGATAAATATGGAATCAAACGGACAAATGGAACTCATAGGGCACGAGGGATGGGCCCAAACAATAAAACGGGTCCAACCCCGACTCAATAAATACGACATCAAAACCAAATCAAGGGCCGACCGCAAAATTAACAATACCCAATCACAAGAAAACCCCAAATCATCACGCAAGCAAAGGGAAGGGCAATAGATACACACCATGGATCAAAGCGAGCGAAAATCTGAGCTCAGAAAGTCAGCCACGCGACAAACACGTCCCAGTAACGCGATACTGGCAGCAATACTCAAACAGTCCTCGCGCAAACAAACCCAAGATCAATTCTTAAAGCTCAATCGAAAGTTCTGAATCGCCAGAGCAGAAAACAAGGAAGCAATGAAGTTGGAATGAATCAGAAAATGCCCTAAATTCGCCCTTATACCCGTCTGAACCAAGGTACCTCAGCCATTAATGCGCGATAAGACCCTTCTGACAAGTCCGGAAACCCGAGCCCCAAGTGGAATTTCGGAGAATCCCAGAATGCGCGGAGACACAGATTTCGCGAAAAATGCAGAAACCGGGGAAATCAGGAAGATCGGGATTTTGACAGAATCCGGGAAAATCCGACTGGACCGGAAAATCCCGAAGTCAGGCAAAAACCCGGAGTCGGAGAATCCGGCAAGAGACGGACAAGGAACCAGGGCCGGAAAAATCCGCCAGAGGCGGAAAATCCCGGATCTAGGTGAAAACCCGGATTTGGCCCAAAACTCAATTTCAATCAATTCCAACCTCAAGGCAAGGGCAAAGCCAGCAAGACCAACATGTCAAGACCTCAAAATGATAAATCCCATAAAATCAAAGGTCAAAGACACCAAAAAGAGAGGGTCCCCACTCCCAGTGGGGCGTGTGTGCAAAAACTGCACAACAAATGGCGACTCTGCTGGGGAATGCTCCTGAGCATTTCGATGACAAACTGGAATCAAGAACCCAGAACCTCTGGTTTCAACTCAAATACCTAGCCACCACCCTATGTTAAAGCAAAGAAACTCCCAGCCGTGCAGACATTCCTATACCAGGGTCTAAGTGTGTGCACATGCATATATTACCCACCCTCTGCTGCAAAGGAACCAGACTTGGTATGAACAGGCTACGTAAAGATTCTGACCCTAAAAGTAACCTGGATAGAGCCTCACTGCCAGTCAGGCGTCCATAGCCCCGACGAGGTTATCGCTGTGATCCTCCTGAACATAGCTCTACTGCCAGCCAGGCGTCTATAGCCCCGGTAGAGATATTCAGATCCCCCTGATGAGTTGAATTCAAACCTCAGGATTTTCAGTATATTTTGTTTCTTTTTCTTTTCTTTTGATATTTCCTTTTTTTACTCAACTTGTTCAACCTGTGAACAGTGAAGTCCACACTCAGGGCTGAGAACCACAGTGGCACTAGAGCAGAAAAAGATTTTTCACCTATCCAGACCTTGTAAGGACCTTTTACAACTTCAGGAATGCTTAAAGATTAAAGGTATGAGACCCCAATATATTCCTGTTCAGACGGACCAGAAAACCTTCGCCTTACCTCAAGGACAAATGACATAGGCAACAGAATCCATACCATAACATTCTGGAAAAATGATCAAAGTTTGTAAGGGAAATATCAGGAACATCGGACCTGCAATGCCACCATTATCATACAGATGCACCCACAATCCCAAAAGGAGATTAGACCAAAAGCAAGAGCAACGCAAAGCAAAACAAACAAACCAAAGCAAACCTACCCCAACCAAACAAAACCAGCAAAGCAGAAAGGGAAACCTACCCTAACCAAACAAGCAAAACAAACAAAGAAAGCAACCTAACTAACTATTTACAGGGCAAAGAGCTGAGAACAGCTCAAGACTGGAAATAATGTTTAAGATACTGCCCATTAACAGGCAGTGGTATGTCCTCTCCCGTGAGAGTCCTCAAACGGAAGGCATTATCTCCCAGAATTTCGGCAATCTGGTAAGGACCAAGCCACAGTTTATCAAATTTTCCATGGCTCCCTTTCTGATCATGTGGCTTATCCCAATACAGGACAAGGTCAGAAATCCTGAAAGCCTTAACCTTGGCTCTCCTGTCGAACCATCGCTTGACTACCCCCTGGTGTTTGGCGAACTTTTCAAGGGCATTATCCCGTTTTTCCTCAAGATGCAATAGTTCAGCTAATCTTGCTTCCCTTCTATCCCCCTCATCATAGAACTGGTTGATAAACTGTAGAGTCGGGATTTTGAGTTGGATAGGGAAAACTGGTTCCAGACCGTACACTAAATGATAAGGAGAGGTACCAATGGAGGACTTAACCCGAGTACGATCTGCCCAAAGAGCAAACCGAAGCTGGGTATGCCAGTCCTTTGGGTTCCTTTCTAACAGTTTTCGGATGACAGTCAACAGGTTCTTATTGGAAGATTCAGCTAGACCATTCCCCTGGGGATAATAATTAGATGCAAACTTGACAACAATGCCATGATCAAAAGCCCAGTTTGAGAATTTCAAAGATGCAAAGGCAGGGCCATTATCACACACAATAGCAACAGGACATCCAAACCGATTGAGAATGGCAGATTCTAGGAAATCAATTACTACCTCTGTTGTACACTGCCTACAAGCAAATGCTTCAGTCCACCTTGTAAAGTAATCAGTAATGGTGAGAATATACCTGTGTCCAGCAGAAGATGGTGGATTGATGGGGCCGATGAAATCCATACCCCATTGAGCAAAAGGTTTTACCTCAATAACAGACTGGAGCGGAAGCGCTGCACACCTTTCCCGTGTCGCTGTAGTCTGAAAAATGTGACAGGTCCGGACATGATGATGAACATCCTTGAATAGTGTAGGCCAGTAGTATCCTGCCCTCAAAATCTGGTTTGCAGTAGCAATGGCAGAACCGTGACCAGTGCCATATTTCTCATGAAACTCATTTATTACTCTTTCAGCTTCCTGTTTTCCAAGGCACCTCAAGTAAATACCTTCGTGATTCTTCTTGTATAGGACGGCCCCTTTCAGCATGAAACCATCACTTTTCAATCTCAAGGCTCACCTCTGTACTGCATTTAGGTGACCAGGAGCTCGTTGATTCAGCAAATAATAAACTATATCATCATACCAGCCATCTGGGGAAACCTCTTCAACGTCATAGTTACAGACAGACAACTCAGGGCTTATCTCTGCCATGGTCTGGGTGAGTCCCTGTCCTCTTACCAGCTTCATAGGCTGGATCTCAATGTCGTACTCCTGAAGCATGGTCACCCATTTAGCTCTGCGCTCCCCTAATTCATTCTGCATCAGCAATAACTTAACTGCAGAATCAGGAACAATTGCAAACACCTTGTTTCTGAGGATATAGTGCCTGAATTTCTTTACTGCTCGGACAAGGGCATATGCTTGCTTCTCTACACATGGGTATTTCAGCTCAGCATCCTTCAATGGCGTGCTCATGAAAGCGATGGGATGCTCATTCCCCTCATCAGACTTTTGTGTCAGCATTCCAGCACATGAATGATCTGAAGCAAAGGAATAGATATAGAATGGTTTACTATAATCTGGACTCACCAACACTGGAGCATCAACAATGCTCTTTTAATCTCTGCAAAGGACTCCTTCGCTTCTGTAGTCCACTCGACCTTGGCATCTTGTTTTAACATGGCATTTAGTGGCTTTACAATCTCAGCAAACCCAGTGATGAATTTCCTGACAAAATTAATCTTACCAAAGAAAGATTTCATCTCTTTCTTACTGGCAGGTGGCTGAATTTTCAAGATGGCCTCTACTCTTTCTGGATCTATGGCAATGCCTTTCTCTGATATCACATGCCCTAACAGTTTACCTTCTGTAACCCCGAAAATACACTTCTTGGGATTCAAAGAGATGCCGAATTCTCTGCACTTCTGGAACACTTTACGCAAGTCTGTGATGTGATCTCCTCTGTTTTTGGAGAAAACAGTCAGATCATCCATGTAAATGATAATGCACTTTCCTATGATGTCTTTGAAAGCAATGTCCATAGCTCATTGGAACGTAGCTCCCGCATTAATAATCCCAAATGGCATCCTCCTGTAAGCGAAAGTTCCCCACTTGGTTGTAAAAGCGGTCTTATGTCTGTCCTCATACTGGACCATCACCTGATTATATCCTGAATAGCCGTCCAGAAAGGACATCATCTGTGATCCATTAACCACTTGTAACACTTCATCCAAAGAGGGAACTGGATAATTATCTTTCTTTGATGACCTGTTCAGATTTTTGAAGTCAACACAGAGCCTAATTTCACCGTTCTTCTTTCTTACTGGAACTAGATTAGCCACCCAAGTAGAATGCCTGACAGGAAATATAATTCTAGCGGACAACAGTTTGTGAACCTCCTTCTGTATGAGTGGCTCCAACAGCGCATTAATAGGTCTCTGCCTCTGTCTGAAAGGCTTAGCACCTGGCTTGAGAGGTATAGTATGAGTAATGATGGATGTATCGTAAGTCTTCAAGTCTTCATAACCCCAGGCCACTATGTCTGGAAAATCGTGTAGAGCTCTGACTATGCCTTGTTTTTCTTCAGGTGTACAGACCCTACCAATGAAAACATTCTTTACATTGTCCTCAGTACCCACATTGTGAGTATCACACTGTCCACTGATAGACTCTTTCTTAGATTCCTGTTCCTGATCTCTGATTCTGTCCATATCGAAAATTCTCTCTAGTTGTACCATCCCCCTTGGAATAGTATTGGACTTCAAGTTCAGCACACCTTCTAGGTCCAATTCTGCTTCTTGAGGTTCTGTTTCATCAATGATCTGTGAAGCAAAAACATCCGTGTTCGTGATAAAGTCAAGGATATGTTTATCATCCTCAAACACCTGAAAATTAGTCACGTTGTCAGGGACTGATGGGACAGGAGTTAATTCAACGGTAAACTTCTTCAATCCTGATAGGGACAGGGGCTGCAAAGTACTGGCCGCTTGAGCTAGAGAATCAGCAGTTTGATTCTTTTTCCTTGGGATCAATTGGATATTAAAAGCGTCGAATCCCTCGATGAGGTCCCACACCCTATGCCTATAGTTGGTCATCCTCCTGTCGTGACAGGCATACTGCTTTCTTACTTGTTTGACCACTAATTCTGAGTCACCAAATACTTGCAAGACCTTAACCTTTTTCTTGAGTGCCATAAGGAGTCCATGAATTAAAGCTTCATATTCAGCCACATTATTTGTGCAATGAAATTGGAGCCTATGGGCTGCGAAGAAACTCTTACCCTTCGGACTGATTAACTCAAATCCAGCTCCAGCCCCTTGCTTGGACTTAGATCCATCAAACTTGAGAGTCCAGTATTCCGCAGTGGTGGTCTTCTTCATTTTGTCTTTTGGCTTATCAGTATTAGAGGCTTTCACAGCTACAGCAGGTTCCTGATTTTCACACTTTGCTTGCAGATTCTGCTCATCTGTGCTAGCCACCTGAGATGAATTCATGCTCTTTTGTACTTCTTCCACTGCTGTCTGGCACAAGCAGCACTCCAACTCTGAATGAGAAGCATTGTGGACTCTGCACCAATTTGGCAAGAGTAACTCCTTAAAACTTGTCTTCCTTCCCAAGTGAGTTTGATTTTCCATGCATTGCTTAATGAAATCCTGGAAATTGTCCAGTAAGCTAATCTGTCTATCCTCAGGTTCTTCTTCTTCCTCAACTGATTTTGTCAGGACCTCAACAAGACTGGACCCTGTTTTAGCATCAACTGGCATGGTATGCAACATCAGTACCTCTTCTGCATCTGATTCTTCATATAGGGCCGATAGCAAGTAGCTTCCCATTCCAGCTTCTGATATGAGAACCTCGGTCGAAGTCTTTTGGTATTCTATTATCATGTACTTCATTCTAGGCTCCCTCTCAATCCTTATCTGATTAGGCACTCCCTTCCAGGGAAGCCACATGTGAGAGTGATCAGTGGACACATACCCATTCAGGGCCTTGGTGAAATCTCTTCCTAAAATTAAACCGTACGCATCAGGAATGTCAGCTACCTGAATGTTAATAACCTATTGGATCCTAGGATCAGAAGCTATCTGCATATGAATCATGTTCAGTTCCCCTACCACACTTACTTCGGTCCTGTCCAACTGAGTAACCTTCTTCTGGGAGTCAGCAGGTGTAATTCCCAGAGCCCTACAAACTCCAAGGGGCATCACATTAGTGGAAGCACCAGAATCCAACAGATAATTATGGAGGTTCTTACCAAAGATTCTGACAGAAATCAGAAATGGAGGAGTCTTCATTTTTCCTTGAAACAAAGTGGGCTGAGTATCCATCTGAGCCACTTGAGTTCTATCCTTTTCTTTTCCTCTATCTCCAGGGGGTGGATTGGTCTTATTCTGTGTCTGACTTTGTGTGTTCACAGGCTGAAAACTGGAAGTCTAGTTGTCATGCTCACCAGAAGGCTTATCCAATATCTTTGAATTTGCATCGTAAGTACCTAAGATAGCCTTCCTAATTGCAGGAAACCTCAACAATTCAAAAGCAGAAAGGTTTACCTTTAATTTCTTGAATTCCTCTGCGACGTACGAAGCCATCTATTCTTCACTCATGTCAGTGGAGGCCTCCTTAGATGGTTCCTCTACCTTATCCTTACTTACTTGAACATTCCTTTCCTTCTATGGTTCTGCTTGAACTTGTCTATCTTTCGAAAGGTATTGCTTAGAGACCTATGGATAAGACGGATTGTTACTCGCATTAGGGTCTGGAGGAGTACTGAAGTTGTTGGGAGGAATGGAGGTAGTGAAAGGTCCCCTGGGTTGTGGGCGTCTGTGAGGCATATCCCTTAATCCTTGTCTCTGGAACATCTGTACTTCTTCAACATAGGCTTCCTCCTGATCCAAGGGGCCATTGTCATTCATCTCCCCTTCGTTAAGCAGCTGAGCTACTTCATCTTCATTACAAATCTGATCTGTTTCATCTTTCTGGAAACCAGGTTCTTCTGGTACATTTTCGTCACTGGCGGGAAAAGGAGCATGGTTCAATACCAGCACAGGAGAATCATATGAGCTGGAAGGAACAATCTCCTGCCCACTCACATTGTTTTCTACCTCATACTGAAAGATGGAAGCCGCAGTCTGGAACTCGGAACATTCCAGTTCTGAATGCTGACTCATTTTGTTGAGCCTGCACCATCCTGACAGGGTTGCTTCTGCGAGATATACACTAGTAGGAGGTTTATCCTGGTTGACTGGCTAGTTCACAGATTGATTAACAATCTAATTGGCGGGCTGATCCAATGGAGTAGGAACTCCTCCATTATTAGGCCCTGTATTCCAAGTTCTGTTCTGTCCCTGTGATGGCCTTTTGTCAAATCCTGACCCACTTCCTTGGCCTCTATCAAAGTTTTGCCTCCTATCATTATTGAAACCTCTATCCTGGTTATACCCCCTGTCATTGTAAAATCCTCTGTCGTTGCGTTGTCCCCTGTCAAAATTCTGCCCTTGTGAGAACTCTCTGTTCTGATTAGATTGCATTCCCCTTTGAGCAGCTTGTAATTGGCTATTCTGGTTCCTCAAGTAAGTCACCTCCAGATTTAGCTTCTTTATTTGTTCAGCCATTTCGTCAATCCTTTCCTTATTCGGGTCTCGGTAGGGAGGCTGGTTTGGATTACTCAGAGGCGGGATAGGCACTGGGGTAGATCCCAAAGACTGATGTAGCACTTCTAAGTTCTGCAGATAAGCAGGGAAGCTATTTGACTGTGACTGGTACACGGGCTGATTAACTTGTTGTTGAGGGAAGTTCGCCATAGGGGAAATCTGGTTCATAGGATGACCAGGGTGTGGCACCATCGATAACTGGGGAACCAGATTCAGAATAGGGGTATGATTGGTGAGAGCCTGATTTACTGCCTGAATCTAGTTGGGATGTGCAACCGGTCCCAGAGAAGGCAATGGCCCCATCAAGTGCTGTCTCAAGTCTGTGCTAAGCTTGACAGCCTCTGTATAAGCATCTGTCAAGGTACCTGGGGGGTTAGGTCTCCATTTCAGAAAGGTTGCCGTTAGACTATCCAAAGCTTCGTAATATACTCCTAGGGCAGTACCATCATCCAGGACATATGGGTCTTGTAATCTGGTGAACGCACGATGGAATCTATTATTGAAACTGGCTATGGGTTCATTAACCTCTCTCTTGACTTTGATAAATTGCAGGTACAGCTCATTAGCACTGATGGGTATTTGAAATTTTTGCAAAAAGGTCTTTTCAAGGTCACTCCAATTCTGAATTGAGCCGGCAGGGAGATGGTTGTACCAATAAAAGGCTTCTTCACCCAGGGAATAAGGAAATAACCTACAAGCAACATCCTCATGGACAATTCCTCTGTCTTTAAGGAAAGTTTGGAAAATCCTTATGTGTTCTTCTACAGTTCTATTTGGGTCATTTACATGGAATTTCGAGCAGAAATGCTTAGGATTTTTAGGCATTACATTATAAGCACCAAAGGACAAAGGTGATGGATTATTGGCAAGGAAAGCCATTGGTAAGAGCGGGGGTGGAGGTTGTGGTTGGTTAACGGCAGGCTGAGGCTGTTGAAGAGGAACCTCTTCAGGGATGGGTATGGCTTCAATCTCAAGATGAGAAGATATGGACGATGTGGGTGAAGGGATGGGTGATGATGATTCTCCCCCTACTCTAGTCCTCCTTGACCTATTGGAGAACTGTAGCTCTTCTAAATCCTCCTCTCTTGTGTTGGATCTGGTATTTCTCCTATATCTCTCTCGAGAGATGGCATTCAAGAAATGATCCAGTGTGCTCATTCAGGCCCTCCTTCTAGTGCCAATCTGTTGATGGTGTTTTCTGCACAGCAACAACTCAGATAGAATGCAATATTCTATCTCTCTTGAAAGGTTATTTTCAACAATAAATCACTGAAAATCACCCCAAGGTCTCTCGGGTGTTAGGTCATAACAATGCATAAAACAACTCAGATGAAATGTGAAATTGCTGGTAATCACAATCGGACCTTACTACAAGCAAACTGTATCTTTCCAATTTATCAGATCTGACAATATGATGATCTTAAAACCCTAAATCTAACCAAATAATAAAGAAACAGCAAAAGATAGGGATGCAAGGAAAGTAATAAAATCTAAATTACTGAACGGACAAGCAATGCAAATGAC
Organism: Sequoia sempervirens; assembly: GCA_007258455.2. Taxonomy (NCBI): domain Eukaryota; kingdom Viridiplantae; phylum Streptophyta; class Pinopsida; order Cupressales; family Cupressaceae; genus Sequoia; species Sequoia sempervirens. Next base: position 52,498 of record VDFB02271162.1, on the reverse strand, counting down.
ATATATTTGGAATGGACCTATCTCAAATAAACAATTCCTGCTCGACCCACGAAGCAATCTTACAAGAACAGTGCAATCTTCTGAGGAACACAGATTTTCAAATCATAGACTTGCATCTACAACCGAACTTAAGCACATTTGAATATTTGGTCCAGGTTGACTTTACCAGCCTACTACAATCAGATAGTTACTGGGAGTATAGACCAGAGATAGCTACAAACACTCCAAATATAAAACCACATACACCATTTATCCAACTACACCGATTTATTTCTAACTTTAAAACCCTAGATCTTCAAGCAATGTAAAAGATAGAACAAAAAGAACCATGCAAGATGAAATAACACAAAGGATTTCACCAGGAATAACCACAATGCCTTCAATTGTATTAATCACCAAATGCTGCAACAATTCAACCGTTCTGAATATGGTCTTTGCTTCAAGAAATTCTAAAACTCTAACTATTGCTCCTGCTAATCTCTATTATAGTCTTGCTAATGTCTATATCAATTTTCTGAACTGAACCCTTACAATGAGGCAAAAATGCCAAATTATACCAAAATTCCCCCCAAAACATGTCGGCCCAGCCAAACATTTTACAAAATAATAAAAACCGCCAAAACAGGTCGGCCAAGGAAACAAACTAAGGCACACATTTAATGCCACCATCCAAGTCGACCAAGGCACAGTCCCCAAGGAAGTCTGGTCCAATGCATGCCCTATGATAATAGGGAAGCACAAATCTCGAGGTCAACACTAACTGCTGCTCCCTTTATCTTTCCTCTGAGCGGGTGACCCTTGGACCTTCAAAAATACTCCCTCCAACTCAACAACAGGTGGCAATGGCAAAACCTTGAGCCGACATTTAATTGCATCAATTCCCTCATTGGATCGCTCAATGGTTTTCTTCCAGTCCTCCTTGCTGGCCATATACCTGTCTATCACTGCCAAGTAGGTAGCTGCATCATCAAACATATGGCTGGTGACAACCTCATCAGAATCTGGGGCATAAATCTCATGCCACCACTCCTTCAACTGATCCAAACTCAGGTACTTGGGAGCTATTTTATTCCTCCCTGTCATGACTTCAAAAAAGGCAATGCAACCATCATAGATTGCAGTGAGGTCGGCATCAATGGATTTTCTTCATTTTTGTATCTTTTTCAAGCTTCCTTGGCTGATCTACAATGCCTCGAACCACTCCCATGGTTCATCCAATCTGGCAGAGGGAAGAATTCCATCCTTACCTAACTGATCCTTGCCATGTCCAAGAATTATCTTTGTCTTCTGCAGCAGGGAGTCGACATCATTCTTATCCCGAGAAAGTATGTTCTCTATCAGCTCTTTTCCATGGATTGCATCCTTGCCAACAGACAGGATTTCCTTAATAGCTTCATCTCCTTGTGTCTGAACACTCATCAGCCAGTCGGTGGCAGCTTGTGCGGAAGCCTTCATCTTTTCAATACCGGAAATTGTTTCCTTCGGCAGAAATCCGGGAGTAGAAGAGGAGGACGGATGGAGGGACTATAGAGGTTTCATGACCTCTTCTAAGCTTTTCCTTAACCTCTCGTTTTCCCTTTTCAATTCCGTTTTGACTGGGTCTCCTTCTTCAATCTATCCATAATTACTGCACTTGACCCCTCAAATTCCTCAATGTCCTGTTCTAGGGAGGCCGGCCCAAGGTTAATGGTTTGGATGTTGTAATCCTGGCCTGTTACCTCATCTCTCATTTTGTCTGCAGCAGGGGTGGCGATGTGAACTACTTGGTTGTGCACCTCATCTCTTTCCACCTGGAAAATTACCCTCGCAGCCTTCTTCTTCTTCCCCTTACCGATTTGAGATAACATTGCATCCCAGTCAAGAGGAGTGTCTTCTACGATCACTTGTTTCTTCTTTGCTATTTCCTTCTCCAGCCAGTTCGGGGCTACGGGTCCGTCTGGATTCCTTCTGTATCAGTTTTCCCCAGGTATTCTGTGGCTTTTTCTCCTTCTACATCTGTCACCTCGACTTCCTCCTCGGCTATTGCCTTGTCATCATCTTTCTCCGGAGGTTGTTCACCTTGGTCGGTCTCCTCAAATCCCAACTCTGGAAATACCGGCGATGGAGCTCTGGTAGGGATGCTTTCCTCCGGCTCAGGCGATCCGTGGCCTTTCTCACTCTCCGGAGAATCCTCGTACTACACCAAGGGAGAAGTGTGCCTTTCTTCTGTCTCTACCTCGAGCTCGGCAGCCTCACTGAATAATGTTCCCTCCTTGAACGGTTCTGCTTCTCCGCTGATTTCTTGTCCATCCGGATTCTCCGGTTCTGTTACACTCTGTGGAGGAGAGACAGACTTGTCTTGTTCCTTAACTGACAATATTGGAGAAGAATCCCTGGGTTGTGCAGCATCCTTTGGGGAAGGAGTTCTGGATCTTCTGGTATACACTTTGGTCTTCTCCCCTCCGGAGCTCTCCACATCCACAATTGGAGGCTCATCCTCAGAAGCAGTTTGGTCTTTCTTCTTGGCCACCCTTGTAGTTCTGGCTTTCTTTGGCGGTGGGGGAGCATCCTCCTCTTCAACTTTCTCTGCTTCCTCCTCATCCGAGGACTTGCTGATGGTCAGAGTCTTCCACCTGCGCTTGCCAATTGGTTTCCTCTTTGTTGCAGGCTCAGTTCCTTTAGAACCTCTAACCTTGATCTTGAAGGGTGAGGTTTTAGCTATTTTCCCTTTGGGGTCCTCTTCCCCAGATTCCTTAGAAGTGGACATGGGGTTAAGATTCTCCATCAAATCAAAAGTACATGGCACATTAGCATTTTCCAATACCCATACCTCATGTTTAACCCAAGAAAAGGTATACCTCAGCACTGGAGCCATCAAGTCTTCCAACTCCGTCACCTCAGGCTCATTCCAATCAATATCTGCCACTGACTTATCCTTAATGGGCTCATAAACATGGTCCTGGACCAGTTTTCCATCATCATCCATGTGATCCGGAATTAGCTTTACATTATATTGTCTAATTGCCTCTACTGGCAGCCGGGAATACCTTTTCTTCCTCGCATCAAGGTCATCCTTGATGTTGACCCAGTAATCTTCTAAATCCTCCTTATGCCTGTATTCCCGGGTAGCTCTTTTCTGTGCTCCTCCGGTGATGTCAAAGTTCATTCTCTTTGAATGGAAAGAGAATCCATAGGCTGCCAACTCCTCACCTGCAGTGTGAGCCGATTGAATGGAAGGGCACATCTCTCCCACGCCAATCCCAAGAGGGAAATCACCTCCAAAGCCAGTCTTATGCTTCTCCCTCTTCACCACTGCATCAAACTCACAAATCTGTCTAACAACTTCCAGCAGTACTAAGTGGTCAGTGGGATATCTGGGCAATCGGTAAGGTGCAACAGGACATCCGTCAATCCAGAGATAAGTGAAGGTGGGGAACTGGATAAACCATGCCCCGTAATTCTTGATCAGTGCTTTGGCGCCATCGGACAATCTAATATGTTCTGCATTCTGAAGGGTCCGGGTAATATGCATCGTAAAGGCATCATTGGCCCTCCTATAATCTCTGTGTCCCAAATGTAGTTCCGGATAAACCTCATAGATGATGTCTTGTCCAATGGTTCCCGCCGGAGTCAGCCCCTTGTATGGATAAGAGATGGCCAGTACATATATGACATAGGAGGACATGGTGAACTTCTTTCCCTCCAAGACATTCCTTAATTGTTTGTCTATTTCTGCACTGATGAGACCTGCCCAGTGGTAATTTGTCCTCGGCCTCGTCTTGTGATCACGGGATCCATCCACCTCCAAGACCCTAAGAAAGCGGTCCACCCACCCCCGCCTCAACAAAGGTAACAATAGCGCCATAGATATCCGCCCTAACTGCCCTGCGGCAACTGCTGGGGCACCCGGAGTGGTAGGAGATTTTGGCTTCCAGCCCATGAGTTGATAAGTCACCGAGCCTTAACCGGCCTATCTTCGTGAAACAGTCGGGTTCGCAAAGCGCTGCACTTGTGAGATCCGCATGCTAAAGGCCCGTGTAATGGAGGCATTGACCGAAGTTTGTTGAAACTGGCCCCTCGCAGACCACCCACTGCAGATTGCAAGTACCGTCTGCACACACTCCAAAATCAATAATTAGTGACCTGGATCACGAGGAACCCCGCCACATGCACCAACTCAATTCATCATCTCTTTAGCTCGGGTGACGGGGTCCTTCACCATGTTTCTCTCACAAAGAACTCTTTCAGCACTGCCATGCTAACGTTGGTGTCGATACATCCGCCTGCCACAGAGGACAGTATTACCGAACCTAACCTTTCAGTGTCCAATCTAACCTTTTCTGTTTTAAACCTAAGATGCCCCTGCACTCCCTTTGGACTTCCTAGCAGCAGCTTTGCTTGATTCAGCCTGCACATTCAAGAATTACCATTAGAATCCAAATATTAAGCTCATATCAATCCCAAGGGTTAGCACACATCATAAAAATCCATTAAAATTCATTGCCAATTGCCAATCTTTCAGGATCCGAAGAAATCAAATAATCTGGGAAAATCATGTAAACTGGGAAAATACCGTCGAGGCGGAATTTTGGAGAAATCCGACCCAGACGGATTCCTGCTGCCAAAGCACTATTAGCCATATAAATCATTAACATGCTCGGAAAATCGAAGGATAGTCATTAATTTTACTCATTGGCAACAAGAAATAAGCATGAATGATCATTCCATCAATCCTATCATCGAAATATACAAAAGAATGCAAATTCAGACAGAAACTTAAAACTCCCGGATGGAACGGATTTTCGCGGACAGCATCAAATGCACCGGAAATTAACCCTGTCCGCGGAATAAGCCCAAACCGGAAAAATCCGGGAGCAAGAAAATTTCACGACAGCCTCGGAAACCCGAAAAACGGCAAAACGTGCACCAAAACTTGAACGACCACGGGATCCCCACTACCTGAACTCAAAAGATCCTAAAACTGACGATGATCAACAATCTCAAGTATGCAAAGGATTCCAACTCCCAAAAGCCCTCAAAAGAAGGATCCCTGTGCTAAAAAGATGATGCCCTAAATCGAACGACCGAATTTCTGCCATTAAAACCAGAGCAAGCTTTAGGGTTAAAATATCCAGTTCATGATTTACCTAAAAGCCCTCTAATCCTCACAGGATGGGGAAGCCAACACAACGCGGGGCGAAAATCACTCAAGCACAAGAAACAATCATCGTTCTAGCCGAAACACCAAGGAAACCCTAATTTCGCATAATAACAGATTTCACGCCCAAAACAAGCAAGCAGTCGCACCCAGAACGCCGTCTAAAGGATAAATATGGAATCAAACAGACAAATGGAACTCATAGGGCACGAGGGATGGGCCCAAACAATAAAACGGGTCCAACCCCGACTCAATAAATATGACATCAAAACCAAATCAAGGGCCGACCGCAAAATTAACAATACCCAATCACAAGAAAACCCCAAATCATCACGCAAGCAAAGGGAAGGGCAATAGATACACACCATGGATCAAAGCGAGCGAAAATCTGAGCTCAGAAAGTCAGCCACGCGACAAACACGTCCCAGTAACGCGATACTGGCAACAATACTCAAACAGTCCTCGCGCAAACAAACCCAAGATCAATTCTCAAAGCTCAATCGAAAGTTCTGAATCGCCAGAGCAGAAAACAAGGAAGCAATGAAGTTGGAATGAATCAGAAAATGCCCTAAATTCGCCCTTATACCCGTCTGAACCAAGGTACCTCAGCCATTAATGCGCGAAAAGATGTTTCTGACAAGTCCGGAAACCCGAGCCCCAAGTGGAATTTCAGAACCTGTGAATGCGCGAGACATGATCACAAAATGTCAAACCGGAAATCAGATCTAGACGGATGAACTGGGAAAATCCGACTGAATTTAAAAATCCCGGGTTGCAAGAACCCGAGTCTAGGAACTGCAGATAGATTCAGGGACAAGGAACTGTATTTGGAAAATTAGCCAGAGGCGAAACTCTTGGATCTAGGTGAAAACCCGGATTTGGCCCAAAACTCAATTTCAATCAATTCCAACCTCAAGGCAAGGGCAAAGCCAGCAAGACCAACATGTCAAGACCTCAAAATGATAAATCCCATAAAATCAAAGGTCAAAGACACCAAAAAGAGAGGGTCCCCACTCCCAGTGGGGCGTGTGTGCAAAGACTGCACAACAATAGTCTCACCGATGTGCATGCTAGGGTCGATGTAACTTGTAAGCTAGGTGGAACCTCTTGCTGATGGAGATGACTCTTGGTGACAATGTGTAAACGGGTCTTGTGGTATCAGGGAGACACTTCTTGTGTATCACCGACATGAGACACAAGTTGATAATTGTTGACCGAGTAAAGGTTGCTTGACGTGGTGCGGTGTGGACCAATCTGAGAGGGCAGAGTGAACCGTTTTCTGTGAGACTGTTGCAACCATTTATGTGTGGAAGGGAAAAATCTACACGAGGAAGTGGAAACATCTTAGTTACAATGAGGATGTTGAGCTGGTGTTTTGTTTTCTGACTGTTGAGAATGAATGCATATATGTATGCATTTGACATTCTGGATCAGGGAGAGTAAGAGAAGGAAGCTGAAGAGCTGAGAGCCAGAGAGAGAACGATAGGGTGAGGACTGAGTGGCTGGCCGAAAGGCCAAAGCCATGAGGTCGAAGCAGAGGATTGAGAGGTAGAGTCAAGCTGTTGGAATCTCTTATGATCCTAATTGCTTTGGTTGATCTCTCAAGGATAGTTTGCTACCAGATGTATCCAAAATGATCAAGATGTAATCTCTGAAAGGCTAAGAGCCTGAAACTATGTTGTAACTTTTTGTTGCTAAATAATACAATGGCTCAAACTTTGGAGAGTGGGGTTTTTTACCCGAAAGGGTTTTCCCCACGTAAAATCTTTGTGTTATGTTTTCTATTTTATCTTTCATATGTGTTGATTCTGTTTCTAGAATCCGTCATTGCTTGCTATTGAATTTACATGTGTTTCTCTCAGATGGATCAATGTGGGAATTAACTGTGTCTGTTTCCGCTTTAGGACATAGTTGTACGTGTCTTTGAAGTAACCTAAATCAAATTTGAAATTACTAAAGGCACTACTGTTTGGAGTTTCTATGAGATGCACTCCATTGATTTCCTTACAATCAGTATACATGTTTTTCATTATATATTTTAATTTTGACTTGCCCAATGAGAAGAGGAAATTGATCCAATATTGGAGAAGTTGATATAAATCAACAACTTTCATCTATGTTTGAGGTGGGAAACTCCCATGTATGATAAATTTTAGGGTTTTTTATGATAATTTTAATCAAAATTACCAAAATAAAAATAAATACTTAAAGAAAGACATATTTGAAGAAAACCCAAAAGCACACTATGAATACTCACTCACATTTTTCCAAAGTTAGATGTAAATATTTTCCTAAAAAAGAAAGAAAATACATTTCTTTACTTCTATAACAAATTTCATCACATGATATTTCATTCTAAAATAATAATGAAGGAGTAATAACACATAATTTTTAACATACAAATAAATGTATTAATATGAGTAGTTCTTAGCATGGAACCCAAAAATATGACTACATTTTCCTTTAGCAATTATCCAATTTATGGGTATGTGCATCAAAATGGGGAACCAAAATGGGGTTTAAGGTGGAAACTTTATTAAAAATTAGTTAAAATTAATTTTGGATGAGAAGTTAAAGATAGACACACTCAAAATTTAAAGATGTAAAGAAAAAAATCATACATTTGCTCAAAACCTAGTTTCTATATATTGGTATTTTTTTACATGGTGGAGATTAAGAGGTTTAAATAGGGGGAGCATACAAAGTGCTCCTATTTTTGTCAAAAATATATAACATAACATCTTATGTGCCATCCCTAAAATGTTTAATTTTTAATAGTATTTCAAAAATCACTTTGATAGAAAATTATCTAACATCACATAGTTTATACTTGAATTTTTAATATTTTTAAAGAATATATATTTTTTTAGTAATTTTCAAAGTGGATACATCTTGAAAAATAAAAATTTGAGCATTCTCCCCACTAGCTTTTTGAAAACTAATTAAAACTTGATTTTTTAATGTGTATAAAATATAGTCTAGAATGTGAAAATATAATTTATTTCAAATTTCCAAGGATGAATAAATAAATAAAATGAAACTAAAAATTAATATAAATAGGATTTTGAAAAAAAATAAAGACACTAGAAAAACAAATTGAAGATCAAAATCTTAACATATTTGAAATTGAGAAACAATTACATGGTTAGTTAGGTAAGAGATAGCTTTCCATTATTGTGATATTTTTTAGATCAACATCAAAAAATGTGCAAATATGATGGACAACGTACGCTTGACATTTATTTATTTTTAATTTTATAAAAATATATCTTTGGGTGTTGAAATGCAAATCTAACGCATTGGGTTGGATGCACAAGGAAAATCTCACCCTAAGGGTCAACAACATCCAAGACACGTTATAGTATGAGCACATTATACCATATTCATGCTATAATGCATCCATGTTATACTGTGAGCACATTTTTAATTTTGTATAAAATGAAAAATAGTTAAAAGGAATGTATATCTCAGATGGAGGTAAGGTGTACTCGTGTGATGATTCTTATTTAAATATTGTTGGTCATGGTAAAGTTAGAATCAGGTTTCCTAATGGTAGAATAAAAAGGATTAATGGTGTGTTGCATATCATTGGATTAGCACAAAATATATTATCTATGAGAAAACTAATAGATACAAGTGTGTAGGTAGTACTTTCTGATGTAGGATGCAAGATGGTTAGAGGTTTTATGGTGATTGCTAGAGGTTTCAAACATGGAACATGTATAAGATTGATGGATGCACTGTTGAGTGCAATAGTACTTATGTGAAAAGCAAGTATGTGGAAGAGGTGAGTGGTGCAGGTGCACCCTAGCATGAATAGGCCTCCATGAGGTAACTTTAAGTTTGATTTAAAATTGATGTCACAATGTTGTAAATAAGGCCTAAAAGATCATGTTGATTTTGTTTTAGGTCATTTTTAGGCATTTACCTAGGTCATTAGGCATTAAAAGTTAAAAGTTGCACAATTTGACAAAATGTTGTCAATACAAAAATTGCAAGAAATGCAACATATTGAAAGAAGGTGGAAGATCAAAGGTCAAAGCAGTTAAAGAGACAGTTTTAGGTGGTTTTTTTGATTATTTAAAGAATTTTGTAACCTCATCTTCCTCAAGGAAGGTTGGAAGTTGATGTAAAAGCAAATGTTTCAATGAAATATTCTCTTTTTCAATTAATTTTACGTAAATTCCTAATTTCAGGCCATTGTACAGCCATTTGTTGAGCACAAAACCATTCCTACTCCACAACATCCAATAGTAATGTGAATCTTCTTTTATTTTTTTCAGGTTTCATGTAATTTGATGCATTTTTGAGTGAGATATCCAAGTTTTAGTGAAAATGGGTAGAAACCCTGATCTAGGGTACCCAAATGCATTCAAAATTGCTTATCTTCAATTATATCCAATGGAAATTGCTAAAAAATTGTGTGGAAGGAGTTTATGATATATTCTAATAGTTTCCTAAGTTTTAGAGCAAAAGAAGATGGTTTGGGGTAGATTCAAGCGAGCCCTAGGACTGTTTTTACATAAAAATCTGGTAAAATCTACATACAAAAGGGGTTTATGAATCTTGCACGTGGTTTTTGAGTCTTTCATGAGTGTATTGATTTAGTAGGGATGATTGGGAATGTGTTGATCCCATTTTAGATAGGGATTGGTTCTTATAAAGGGTTTTGGATTCCATTTAATTGAATGTCCTAACATGACAGAGTTGATACAGTCCTAGTCAGGACAACAAATACATACCTTGTCATCTTTTACATTAAAGGACCATGAAATCATTGAAGAGTTTTTGTTTTTGGATTCTTAAAAAAAAATTCCTTTGATCCATGTTGAGAGTTTCCTTATTTCTTGTATGCTTAATATGTAGGATTGAGTGTTCTATGGAAGCCTAATAGTCCAGTTGGGTATGTCCATTTTGGAAGCCCTTATTCTTGAGATTTTTGTGTGGTAAGGGAGTTTTGGGCCTGTCTATTGGATATTAATATGGTGTTTAATAAATCTAAAAGTGGATTGGTGCTTGAAACTAAATTTGAGTACTTTGGAACAAGGTTTTTTAAAGAGGATGAGTCCTATTTGCAAAGAAAAACAAAGAAGGTTTTGAGTTTTTCTTAAAGAGATTGAGATAGTTGACTTTCTTCCTTTATATTGCATCAAAGTGGTATTAGAACTTAGAAGGTCTAGATTGGTAAGTTGGTTTGAGGTTTGTGGTTTTGTGTTGTGTTGTGGTTGGTTGCAAGTTGAGTAGATAACCTGGTTGCTGCCAAGAAAGGGCATAGAAAGTTGAGAAGTTGTGAAGCAAGGAGAAGTGTGCTTGAAGAGGAAAAGATGGATGTGTTGAAGAGGAATTTTTAGGTAGAGGAAGAAAGGAAGAGACAAGATATTATTGACAAAGAGATAGCTGAGTTAAAGCAAGAGATGAGAAGATTGGATGCAGAGTTCAATGATTTTTATGCAGAGTCCATGATGAGGATGGAGCAGATGATGAAGCAATTGACAAGTTGGCACTTGAAGATAAACAAAAGAGTTACATGGCCCATGGAGAAGATTCTCAAGAAAAGAAGAATACAATTAAAGTTAGCAACAAAAAGGAAAAAAGAAGATGAAGAAGAGTTTCAAGATTTTGAAGAAGGATTCATTGATGAAGATAAAGATGTTGCAGGCATTCCCAAGCATGGTAATGAAGGAGTAGTAGAAATAAAGGAACTAATTTTAGAGGTTGAAGATACTGGATTAGTGTCAAAATTGGATGAAGAGGTGATCATGAATGAGTTGATCTTGGAGGTTTACAAAGAACTGAAGAAAAATGGAGGTATTGTGGTTGGTTTAGTATGCCATTTCTTTATTGTGCTAATGTTTTGGATAGGGAATCATTTGAAGATCAAAGTGCAACAGGTTGAAGGAGAACAAATGGAGATTGGAGCATATCAGGGCATGAATGAGTAGATTCATAGAGATAGGACAAGATGGAAGCATGTTGGCATTGATGAACTCAAACCTAAGGTAAAGATGAAAGAAGCAGGGAATAATACACTACATGGAGGAGTATTTGATGATCCAAGAGGACTTGGAAGGTTCTTTTTGGTCGAGAGAATGGTGCAGTTGCACCCTAGCATGAATAGGCCTCCATGAGGAAAATTTAAGTTTTATTTAAAATTGATCTCACAATGTTGTAAATAAGGCCTAAAAGGTCATATTGAGTTTGTTTTAGGTCAATTTTAGGAATTTGGGGTCATTAGGCATTAAAATTTAAAAGTTGCACAATTTGACAAAATGTTGTCAATACAAAAATTGCAAGAAATGCAACATATTGAAAGAAGGTGGAAGATCAAAGGTCAAAGTAGTTAAAGAGATAGTTTTAGGTGGTGGTTTTTATTATTTAAAGAATTTTGTAACCTCATTTTCCTCGAGGAAGGTTGGAAGTTGATGTAAAAGAAGAGGTTTCAATGAAATGTCTCTTTTTAATTAATTTTTTGTAAATTCCTAATTTCAAGCCATTGTATGGCCATTTGTTGATCACAAAACCATTCCTCCTCCATAGCATCTGATAGCCCTGTGAATCTTCTTTGATTTTTTTATGGTTTCATGTAATTTGATGCATGTTTGAGTGAGATATTCAAGTTTTAGTGAAAACAGGTAGAAACCTTGATCTAGGGTACCTAAGTGCATTCAAAATTGCTTATCTTCAATTATATCTGATGGAAATTGCTAAAAACTTGTGTGGAAGTATTTTATGATATATTATAATAGTTTTCTAAGTTTTAGAGTGAAAGAAGGTGGTTTGGGGTAGATTCAAGCGAGCCCTAGGACTATTTTTTACATAAAAATCTGGTAAAATATGCATACAGAAGGGGTTTATGAATCTTGCACATGGTTTCTGAGTCTTTCATGAGTGTATTAAATTGGGATGGATGCTTGGGCATGTATTGATCCCATTTCAAATAGGATCGGTGCTTCTAAAGGGTTTTGGAGTCCATTTAATTGGTTGTCCTAACATGATAGAGTTGATACACTCCTAGTCAAGACAACAAATACATACCTTGTCATCTTTTACATTGAAGGACAATGAAATCATTGAAGAGTTTTTGTTTGTGGATTCTTAAAAAAAAATTCCTTTGATCCATGTTGAGAGTTTCCTTATTTCTTGTATGCCTAATATGTAGGATTGAGTGTTCTATGGAAGCCTAATAGTCTAGTTGGGTCTGTCCATTTTGGAAGCCCTTATTCTTGAGATGTTTGTGTGGTAAGGGAGTTTTGGGCTTGTCTCTTGGATGATGAATATGGTGTTTAATGAATCTACAAGTGGATTGGTGCTTGAAACCCAGTTTGAGTACTTTGGAACAAGGTTTTTTAAAGAGGATTTGAAACCTATTTGCAAAGACAAACAAAGAAGGTTTTGAGTTTTGCTTAAAAAGAGATTGAGATAGTTGATTTTCTTCCTTTGTATTGTGTCAGTGAGGGTTTCACCTTTAGTAGATGATCATGGATTTTGGGTACCCAAGGGTTCTCTTTCTTCTGAATCAAAGTTACCTATAGAGAAAACTATGTTATGACACCAAAGATGGCCACATTGGAGAAAAGGGTCTAAGGACCTTGAAAAATAAAAACCTTGTTGAAGGTTTGTCTAATTGTAATCTTGAATTTGATTTATGTGAGCATTGTATTTATGGAAAACAAAACCGTGTTTAGTTTTACTCAAGTTCTCATAAATCTTGTGGTGTATTGGATCTTATTCATTCTGATGTGTTTGGTCCTATAGATGTTCCTTCAATTGTAAAATCCACATATTCTGTCTCATTTATTGATGATTATGGTAGAAGGAAATGGGTATATTTTCTAAAGAGTAAATATGATGTTTTCAGTCAATTTAAAGAATTTAAATCAATGGTTGAGTTGCAAATTGGAAAGAAAATAAAATGTTTGAGACTGATAATGGTGGTGAATTTTTCTCTAATGATTTTTATAGATTCTATAAAGATTTTGGTATTCATAGACCTACTCTCTATTCTCCACAACAGAATGGAGTTGTAGAAAGAATGAATAGGAAAATGATGGAGAAGGCTAGAAGTATGTTGAGTGGTGTTGGTTGTTACACCCTAATTTTGTATTTACTATTTACTATTACTATGTAGGGTAAATGTGAATGTAATTTGGATTATAAAGGTGAATAAATTGTGCTTGCACTTTGTTATTAATGAATTATGAATGAATGTTATCTCATTTAATGATATGTGAAGAAATGCATATATGTGAAATAGATGGTTATTGAATTGATATTTAAAATAAGGATAAATATTATGTGTAATGCATATTTTGTTGAACAACTCACTACCATGGGAATGTGTTTGTTGGATACAAGTATATGTTCAATCCTCCAGGTGGAGGGGAAGTATCACTCGAGAGAAGATCTTGGCCGGGTAACTAGTAATGTAACCTATTTGACCTTACACACACCCACAGTAGAATGGTTGAGTCAAGTTATTGTGTCAAGAATTGGTAAGTCATCCTTTGTATGTATTTATGCATTAGTAAGGGTCATGATTACTATTGAATGCATATCTAGAGCTTATGAGTTCATACATATACATGTACATAGGGGAATATATATATGTACACAATTGACATAATTATTATTGTTATGAGAATGTTAAGTTGTTCATATTCATTTGCATATAGAATGTATACATACTCTATTGATATGATATATATATATATACATATACATATATATATATATATATATATATATATATATATATATATGTGGGATATTATTGATATACATATATATATATACATATACATATATATATATACATATACATATACATATATACATATATGAATATATATTTATATATAAATATATGTTTAGAGATCAATTAACATATATTCAACATGGAGGCCAATTTATATATTTGACATAGGTTAATTTATTGACAATATATGTATAGCTTTTAAAGGCCAAATATAACATATATTGGCGTCAACTATTTAGGTCAAATGACATGCTATATATTCCATAGCAACAAGGTAGATATGGTGAATGCACCATAGTCGATACTATGGAAATGGATTTATAATATCTAATCAATGAATTACTTAGCTGAGAATGCATAAAGTGTTATAATGTAAGCCACCTCATTGGTATTATTGAATGCTAAAGAATAGGGAAAGTAAACAATGATGCTAGAATTAGTCAAAGCACTATTTGTGTGCTAAAAGCAACTTATACTTCCTCTATACTCAGCAAAACCATGACTGGGTTGACATAGCAAGGTGTTTCCTTTTAACAGTAGACTAAATCAATGAGAATAATCATGCCAATATTAATAGGAAGAGGCGGCATACTTGGCACCATAATATGAAGTTTTGTAATTTCTTGTAGAAGACCATTTTGGAAACAATTCGATTGTCATCATTTGATCATGTGCAGATTGAAATAGTTTTAAGTTGATGTCAACCATTAAGGTCAATCTGTGGTAATATACGTTGAGTATACACTTTGCTTATTCACCACCTTTTAACAGAGTTGAGTGAGTCTATTTTCATGGATTAAGCTATCATTTTTCATGCCTCTTTTGTAGGTTGCAATGGCTCTTTTTGTTGTATAAATAAAGAGGCAGGCTCTCTTATTTGAAACACATTCTTTTGCAAACTTATATTGTTGCTGTAATGCCAAGAAAGTGCACAAGGAACAGATTAGAAGCAAACATGCAATGCAATACTAAAATATGAAATGCAAATCTAATGTTAAGCAACAAAGAACAAAGGAAAGTAAAATGTAAACAAATTGAAACAATCTCACCAATTTCAAACGTATTTCCATGATTCATCTCGATTGCCTTTCTCCATTTTGCTTGTGTAGTATAATTGCCCTCAGATTTCTCGTAAGTTCATGCAAGTATAGCCTAAGATAGTGATTAGGAAAATATGAAAGATTCAAGATTGAGTGCTCTCGAAAGTAATAAGATTTCGTGAGAGATTGGAATGAAGAATAATAGATCAATTTATAGAAAATTGATTATTGAATGACAGGATCGAAAGATCAACGGACGGTTGAGATTGACTGATTAGACATGCATTCTGATAACTGTTAGTAGTGACATGAGTGATACAAATTAGAAATAGAATTAAAGATTAAATAAATGATTTAATCTTCAGTTCAGTATTCGAAAACAAAAGAAATATCTTTGCATGACAAAGATAAAGATTGATTAAAGCGATTCTTGTTCGAATGCATGCACAAGGTTTAATTAATTAAATAAGAATATTTAATTAATCCGCATGTACACGCAAATGAGTTAGAACCGGACGATTGAATGATCCGATGAAGAGATTACTCGAGAAAGCCACTCACATCAAATCAAGAGTTAACTAAGCAATTAAAATAGATGTTGAGTCGAGTAAAAGTGAATACTTAGATAACTCACATAATTATCTAAAATATAGAAGAATGTGTTAAAATAGAATTAATGAATTAAATAATTCATTTAATTCAAGACTTGATATTTGAAGAATAATTAAATAAATAATATTATTTAATTAAGGATGAAGGATTTTAAATGAATAATTAAATAAATAAAGAATTTATTTAATTATAGTTGAAATATGATAAAGGTAAATTAAATAATGATTTATTTAATTTAACAAGAAGAATAAGGTTAATTAGTAACATAATTAAATAAAAAGAGTTTATTTAATTAATCAAGATAGAATAAAGAAAAATGTGAATTAATTAAATAATTAAGATTATTTAATTAATAGAAGAATTGAAGACTATAGAGAATAATTAAATAATTGACATTATTTAATCATGACCATGAAGAATATGAATTATGAAGAATATTGAAGTCGCAGGCCTAAACCAGATTTTGGTGTCTACATTTTCCCCTCTTTGATACAATGTCATTTCGGCGTTGTGTCAAAGAAAATCGATAAGAAATATGCCCCTGTAATGCTCCAAATTAAAATAGGTGAATGTATGCCCCCTCGGGAAAATTGACAAATTTTTGAAAAAAAATCCAGAAAAATTTGGAAATGATCCCGATTAGTCCATAGGATGACCAGAAATGCAGTGGAGTTTGCAGAATTGAGGTTGGAAATGTCAGGAACGGGTACGGGCTGATCAAAATGGGAAGTTAACACGGCCAGTAGGATAGAAATGCCACCTAAGCCCTATGTATATATAGGAATAGGGGTAAAAACCATTTCATTTTCACCCACCTAGCCCTAGAATTGAGATTTTGCTTTGCACCTGTAGTGAGGATGTCGCCTGTTCCGCATACTCACCATCGCACATATAGGATCTAGACCTTCTAGAGACCAGCCGACGTGGACCCCCCGGTATGTACTTCAAACTTGTCTTTTGAAAATTTTCACTTGCGCACGTTTTTATGCATTTAATTCAATTTTTAGTTATGTGTCATTTTGTTAGAACACAACATTTGTGTGCATGAACGACGCATCTGTCTGTGGAAAACCGCATTTGTAATTTCACGTTAGTCATTTTGCATAGTTAGTCTGTGGTTCAACACATGTGTAAATTTGTGAAACACATTTGACATTTTGCATTGCTTTTGCATTTAGAATAGCCACATGTGTCTATTTTGAAATGCATTTGAATATTTTGCAAAGCAACATTTATTTTTCAACGCATATGAATTTATTGTAACGCATGTGATATAATTAGCCGCATTTGTTTAATAACGACACATTTGGATTTTATGCACTGCATGTGTTAAAAAGTGACGCATGTGAAAAATAATGACGCATGTGCAAAATAACGACACATTTGAATTTTGTTTAGTATAGTGAGTTTGCACTAGAATAGATGATTGAGGCTGACATGAGACATGTATAATGCCATTGCAGGCTGTGCTAGACACGATATATACACGGGAGTCAAGACCAACTACATTTCGATTCAGAGATAGTTTGCGGCCGGCAGAGCGACAGATTCTATGGCACCTAGGTTTACTGCACGTGACAGACATGCCCCAAATTCGGGCGAACTGGGGATTACTGACAGCGTTGTGTGAGCGGTGGCACTCAGAGACATCATCTTTCCACCTACCGATTGGAGAGGCGACCATTACCTTAGAGGATGTCTATAGGATCCTTAGACTTCCTATTAGAGGCACATGTGTGACATATGATACCCAGAGGGGTGCTGCCGAGATGTGTAGGTACTACCCTCATGCTGACATTAGGTAGTTAGGATTTGATAATTATGAGATTAGGTGGCATGTGTTGGCCCAAAGGTATAGATAGTTAGACTGTCTATTGTGTACATTGATAGGCCGGATAGTACTTCCTGACTGCCGAGGTCATGGTTTTCCTGTGGGGTGGGGGGAGATGCTAGTAGGCATGCTCGAGCATCGAGTGGTATATGTTTGGGGTTCCTGTGTGCTCAGGATGTTATATTTTCATCTGCATGATATTTCCTATCGAGAGGCACAATCGATGAGTTGTGGTACCACACTCCTGATGGTATGGGCATGGGAGCACATTGCCATTTTCCAGCCACCTGTGACAGTTGACCTTCCACATGGAGCTCCCTACGCCTTCTGTTATGCGAGGGTGAACACTCAGCACCACATAGGAGATACAAGTTACTTCAAACATGCCATAGACACTATGCAACAGTTTAAATGGAGACCATACCTGGGGTGTGATGAGTGGTCAGATGAGGATGAGCATTTGCCATTTTGCAGATAGGCACAGTTCTTGGTTGGATGGATAGTGTCACACGTCCACATTGTAGAGCATCAGCTACCAGATCGTGTCCTGCGGCAGTTTGGAGAGGTGCAGGATGTGCCTAGAGGACGGGCAGAGTTTGCGAGATCCTCACGAGAGGTCCTGCTATGGGGTCTAGAGATTCTAGTGGCCACAATAGAGGTAGACATCGATGCATTACAAGTAGTTCCATGGGGATGGAGAGATGGTCCAGTAGACCCAAGGACCACAATGGAGTATGACTAGTGGTGGGTAGTTCACAGGCCGATCCCCTTGACAGATCCAGAGTAGCCAGCATTAGTAGAGCAGTGAGGGATAGGTCCACGAGGCAGGCGCGGCAGAGGTAGAGGTCGGGGAGGTAGAGGAGGCCGTGGTGATGGAGGAGATGATGGCCGAGGTGGATGGCATGGAGGTAGGAGAGGGAGACGTGGTCAGAGGGGACGAGGGCCACCATTGTCATCGATTCGTGAGGAGGGACGAGGAGAGGAGGATGTGGCCATGCCAAATGTTGGGAGAGGAGGGGAGGATATTGTGAGAGGTGGAGAGGAGGATATTGCGAAAGGTGGAGAGGAGGTGTATCCTACAGAGGTAGCTATTCCAGACATCTCGGTAGAGGAGGAGATAGGTACTGAGGAGGCAGGTAGAGAGGTGGAAGAGATTGATGCTCTAGGTTTGTTGGGTGCCTACCAAGAGGATGATGAGGGAGATGATCATGAGAGAGAGATTCAGGATCAGATCCTAGAGGAGCTAGATGAGGAGGAGGATGGTAGAGTGAGGGACATACAGGATGAGACAGGGGCAGAGGATCCAGACACAGATACATTGCGTGCTCAGGTTGCATCCTTGGAGGAGTAGATGAGAGTTCTGATGGCTGAGAGGGATGCATATTAGATGGAGAGGGACAAAGCAGTGATGGATAAGGATCAGGCCATAGCTTAGAGATAGGACACTGAGCAGAGATTTACAGAGCTCAGGGCATTGTGCACGGGACCATCAACCACTTTTTCCAAAGAGCTAGTTAGAGCTGGGGAGAGGGAGAGATACTATCAGGATCTGTATGAGGCAGAGGTTCCACCAGAGAGACGGGCTCCCAGTTTCTTAGAGGCACACAGTAGCAGGTCCCAGACTAGGACCCATAGTAGGACAGTTAGCATAGAGGGGATGGAGCAGCCACACAGAGCAGGTCCATATGACAAACCTCCCTTAGCTCACAGGTCATCGGGTTCCCATCATCATTCCTCCACACACTCTAGGCATGATAGCAGTGGCAGTTCAGGATAGGGGTACTTCTTGAGATGCATCAAGACATTGTATTTTGATCTTATAGCTTGTAGGCTTCCATGTATTATTGATACATTATGACATTGTGATGTGACACAGTTGAGCGAGATATATATATATATATATATATATGATTTTGGTGGCGATTCTCATGATATGCATTTCTATGTATTGATTATGCAGTCTTTATTTATACATGTGATGTTTATATTATATGCCTATGTGATGGATAAGTATATGTATCTTATGATGTTTATGCAGCTAATGAGATAATGTTGATGCTATGTGATGTATGCAATTTATAAATTATATGATGCAATATGATCTTATATGTATGATGCCGGCTACATGTGATGCTATACAAATGTAATGTGATGCATGTATTTATAGTTGCTTTGTACATGGAATGCTTATGATATGTATTATTTGATGATGAATGTTTATTATGCCATGATGATCTAGATATGAAATATGCCTATATGTATGTATTTTTCTAACATGTACGTTGATGCAGGATGATGTATAATGTTTTGTGTCACAGGACTCCATCATAATGCAAGAAAGAAGAACTGTTAGTGCAAAAGAAAGATCAAGAAAGAACGAAAGACAGGAGATAGATGTTAGTATTCACAATTTTTGATATTTTGCTGTATCACAAAAGGTATTTGAACTTTATCATCATTGGGAAAGACTAATACAAATGGAGAAAAACACCATGATATGACATAAATCAAGGTGTGCAAGGTCATCTATTTGCCAATAACAGACAGTCGCAGACAAGGATTGTCATTAACTCATACTAAGGGCACAAGTTGCCCTAGTCTTTTTGTCAGGACAAACCACAAATAGCAAACAAAGTAAAAGATAGGTCATGAGACGTCATTGCTCCTCTAAATCCTTCATGGGACATCCTTGAGGAAACTAGTAACATGACTCAAAATCAAATTTAAAAGACAGTCGACAAACAACAGTCAAAGAAAATAGAATTTTGATACATCATTGCTTCTCTAAATCCTTCATGGGACATCCTTGAGAAAGCTAGTAACCTAATTCCCATCATAAAGTCAACTAAAAAGATAAGATAAATAAGTCAAAAAGTCAAAAAGCTAGTAAAATATTTGCCAAAACTTAAATTGTTTGTTTGATTTGTTTTGATTGATAAAATGATTGATTGACAGAGCCTGATTTTAGGAGATACACATACCGGATAAAACTTTGAGTCTGGTTTTGATGTTCTGACTATTTGTATAAGGCATGACAAAGCCTGGTTTCAGAAAGACATGTATCATATAAGATGTTGAGTCAAATGCCGTTGATGTGATAACCTATGTAAGGCTATGTTTGATTGTTTGACCTTGTCGATTATGTAGGAAGGACTCATCCTATATAAGACAGATTGTTTTGCTGATATCAGTATTCAGGAAGGACTCATCCTGAACAAGATATAGGTTGATTTCCATGATGATGATGTCTGTTTACAAGGACACATCCTCTAGCAGACATTTGTTGATCTGTTTTGATTGTTTTGTTTGGAAAGTTGTTTGATTTGACTTAGAGATATTGCTGACTTGTTCACCAGATTGATACATGACTTGAGACGATGAGTTGAAAATTTATTATGTGACGACAAAACCCTAAAGGACTGACCTAGTGCGGCCTCGGGGGCTCATCGATTGATGACCTTGCCTACATTGTACATGTAGAGACCTCGTAGTTTGACTTGACTTGAATGACAAGACTGACTACAAATAGAAGACATGTGTGAAAGTGAATGTGACAAACCCTAATGGAATGACCTAGTGTGGCCTCAGGGGCTCCTCAATTGATGGCCTTGCCTATGTTATACACACAAAGACCTTGCAGTTTGACATGACCAATGACCTTGTCCTATAGACATATGGATTAAATCATGAATTTATACAAACAAACCTAAACAAACTGACCTAATGCCTCAGGGGCACATCAGCAGATGGCCTTGCCTACGTCCAGTCACAGAGGCAATGTAGTTCGACAAACGACAAAGACTAACAAGTGCAACTGACTCCGACTCTGTTTTTGGATTTTTGAAAAGTTTTAATTTTTTTTGTCTTTTTGAAGTTTTCTGACGTTTTTGTGTTTTCTCAGGTCATTTTGCGATGTTTGTGGATCTCCCATGGTTTTATGTCTTCAACACAACCAATGTAAGAATCAATATGACACATGTCAAGTGTTTACCCCCAGTCGAGTATAAGACCAATTGACTATGAATAGGGTAAAATGGGGGATATAAATTGCACTCAATGTCAATCGTTCCAAGTTATGGGAAAGACTACCACTTATTACGAATGGTATATACACGTGATGGATACAAAAGATAAGGGATATGTACAGGGATAGGTAGTACGTATAGGGATAAGAGATATGTACATGATAGTGGACTATGTACAGGGCTGTGGATTATATATAATGATAAGGACTATGTACAATGATGAGGACTATGATTAGAATAATAATAGACAAAGGAGAAGAGTTAACTACACATGGCGCCTATTTGCCAGGTTCTCACCATGGTACCTATCCAAAGCGCCACCGAAGTGGTTTTCACTATTGGACAAATGATTTGTCTTTACTATTTTCTAGATTATCTAATTTTTTTGGTGTTACTAAGACGCTTGTTTGCCAGGTTTTCCCCTTGATAACGATTTTTTGTGATTTTCTATTTTTTTTGTATTTTTGCTAATTAAGACAAAGGCTCCCAGAAGCTATGCGTAGAAGTTCTTCAGATGCATACTATTGATTGGTGAGGACAATGGTTCCCCTTCACGAGTAGAGAGTTGATACACTCCTAATCCAATAGCTTCCGTAACAACATAAGGTCATAACCAATTTGGTTCAAACTTTCCTGGTTTCTCTCTTTCTGCTTGATTCTTTGGGTTCTCCATTAAAACCAAGTCACCAATGTCAAAGTTTCTGTTCAATACCTTCATGTTATAGCTATGACGAAGGCAATTCTGATATGCTTGAAGATGGTCTAGTGCCTTCTATCTTCGCTCATCCAAGAATTCTAGCTCATGGAGTCTCAATACTCGGTACTCTTCATCATTAATGTGGCCTTTTAGGGATACCCTTAGGGAAGGAATCTCGACCTCAATAGGAAAAATAGCTTCAAAACCAAATACAAGTGAATATGGAGTAGCACCAGTTGGAGTATGGATACTTGTGCGATAAGCCCATAAGGTAGGGTTAAGCTATAAATGACAGTCACGACCAGCATCATTGACAGTCTTCTTGAGGATTCTAATGATGGTCTTGTTAGATGCCTCTGCTTGGCCGTTACCTTGTGGGTAGTATGGAGTGGAAAAATGATGTTGGATATGAAATTCATCACACAGATGGTGGACTTCTTGGTTCTTAAATGGGTGGCCATTATCAGTGATTATGGACTGAGGGACACCATACCGAGAGATGATATAGTTCAGGATAAACCTAGAAATCTGTGTGCCGGTAATGTATGTCATAAGAATGGCTTCAATCCACTTCGTAAAATACTCAGTGGCAGTGATAATGAATTTGTGTCCATTAGATGATGTGGGGTGGACCTTACCTATGAGGTCGAGTCCCCATTGGGTAAAGGGCCATGGTGACGTTATAGGATAGAGCTCCTATGCTGGTGCATGTATCAAGTCTCCATGAACTTGGCATTGGTGGCATTTTGTTACAAAAACATATTAGTCTTTTTCCATAGTAGGCCAGTAATAACCCAGTCTCATAATCTTTTTGGCTAAGGTAGGACCATTAGAATGGGAACCACCTATACCCTCATGCACCCCACACAAGGTTTCTTGTGCTTCAATAGAATCAAGACATCTCAGTAGGGTATTATCTAAGGCGCATCTATATAAGGTGTCTCTAACAATGGTGTATTTGGCTGACTTGCGGAGGAATGTCCTACATTGGGTATTTGATAGGCCAATGGGTATGACTTCGGCATGAAGATAATCATAGATTTCTTTGTACCATGGGGAATCAGGACCAACAATGTCACACACCATTTCAGAATCTGGGATATTGTGGGTTGGGACCAAAAGCTGTTCTACCAAGAACTCAAACTTAGGCATGTTGTTAGGAATTTTAAGAAGTGATACAATTGTAGCCATAGCATCTGTTGCCTTGTTTAAAATACGAGGTATTTGATGAAATTCGACTTTGTCAAAGTACTCTTTAAAGCTATCAACCATGCACTTGTATGGCACAAGCTTCTCGTCCTTAGTCTCATGATCATCATTTACCTGTCTGATTACTAGTTGAGAATCCCCATATACTTGTAAAATCTTAATTTTCCACTTGACTACCATATGTAACCCTGTCACTAGAGCTTTATACTCTGCTATGTTGTTAGTGCATGGGAATGCAATCCTAAATGACTTAGGGATGGAATCACCCTGTGGTGTGATAAACAATATCCCAACCCTTGAACCATGATTTGTATGTGAGCCATCAAAGTACAGTTTCCATGTTATGTTTGTGTCAATTGTGAATATGAACTCATCAAGAAATTTTGCAACTAATGGATGATCTACCTATATGGGTGCATCAGCTAACTGATCAGCAATGACCTGTCCTTTAATATCCTTTCTTTCTATATATTGGATATCATACTCACTAAGTATCATAACCCATTTGGCCAGTCATCCTGTTAATGCTGCCTTGCTAAGGAGATATTTCAGAGGATCTATTTTAGAAATCAACATTGTTTGATGGTTTAGCATATAGTGCCTCAATTTTTGAGTAGCAAATACTACTGCAAGAAAGGCACGTTCAATGGTACTATAGTTGAGCTCATAACCTACCAAAGTCTGACTGATATAATAGACTGCCCTTTCATGACCTTCATCATCATTCTGTGCAAGCAATGCTCCGAGTGATGAATGGGTTGCTGTAATATAAAGAATCAATGGTCTTCCTTCAACAGGTGGTATTAAGACAGGTGGTGTGAGTAAATATTCTTTAATCAGTTGAAAAGCCTCTTCACATCTAGCTATCCATGCAAAGGGTACTCCTTTCTTACGTAGATGTTGAAAAGGATGTGTCTTATCCGCTAACTGCATTATAAATCTTCTGATAGATTGCAACCTTCCTTGTAATGTCCTTAGTTGACTAAGATTGGTAGGTGGAGGCATGTCCATGATTGCTTTTACCTTAGCCGGATCCACTTCAATGCCTCGTCTATAAATGATATAACCTAACAGCTTTCCCGACTTGACTCAAAACACACATTTCTTTGGATTGAGTCTTTATAGTTCTCCAGCCTCTGAAAGATTTTATCTAAAACCTGTAAATGTTCTACCCTTGTCTTGGATTTTACAATAAGGTCATCGACATAATCCTCCATAAGAGTGTGTACTAGATCATGAAAGATAGTAGTCATGGCCCGTTGATAGGTTGCTCCAACATTTTTGAGTCCAAAGGGCATAACATTCCAGCAATACGTTCCCCAAGGACAAGTGAAAGCTATCTTAGGTTGGTCTTCAGTTGCAATTCTGATCTGGTTATATCCTAAAAATCCATCCATAAGGGACAACATCTCATATCCTACTGTCATGTCAACTATCATGTCTATGTTAGGCAAAGGGAAGTCATCCTTAGGACAAGCTTTGTTGATGTCTCTAAAATCAGTGCAGATGTGGATGCCCCCAGTTGGTTTAGTGATTGGTACAAGATTGGAAATCCAATCTGCATAGTCGATAGATCTGATGAAACCAATGTTTAAGAGTTTCTTGAGTTCTGCCTTGACTAATAAAGCAATCTGTGGATGCATTTTTCTCAATTTTTTTTCACTAGTTTGGCACCTGGTCGTAAGGGAAAATGATGCAGAACAAGTTCAGGATCCAACCCTAGCATGTTGTCATATGACCAAGCAAAATTTATCTGTCTCTGTGCAAAGAAGTTATGGAACTCCGGCTGCTCTTCTGTTGTCAATGACATTGCAAAATGAACTAGTCAAGGATTCTCTTTGGTACCTATGTTGACTTCTACTGATTCTTCAACAAGCATGGGTGACCTTTCCTGTGCAATGGGGAGAATGTTCAAACCTCCATCCTTAGGTGCCTCAGAGAGGTTTTCACCTTCGGATGCATCCTTTCTTTTTACTTTTTCATTGTCTAAAGGTGCCTTTCAATTTTCACCTAGAGACTCATCCTTTTTATCTTGTTTATTCTTTTTTCTCATTTTTGCGACTGGAGGGTTGAACAGATTCCCCAAAATATGCTTTGGTGTCCAAGTCAATAGTAAAACCAGCCATATGATCACCATTTGGTATGCCTTCTCGTAATCCCAGGAACTCAGCAATTGCTTCGTCATTCTCAAAAATGTCTAAGATGGGTGTGTCTTGTTGGTCCCAATCAATGAGTTGGGGATAGACTAAGGGCATGTCATCGTCCGAGTTATCAAAGTTTAATGGAGTCAAGGTAAAGATTGAATTATTCATGTGGTTACAAAATTCTTGTACCAGGTCCTTTTTTCTCTTAGGTTTGGGTCTAGGTGGATGAATAGGTGGGCCTAATGCCAAGGTTTGACTATCAGAAATAGGTGGCTCAGGTTGCCAAGAGGTAGGATCAAGTGATTCCCAATAGTAGTGTTTAAAACACTCCTCCTTTGTCATATTCTTTGGTAGACAGGAATTTAAGGGATTTGGTGAGGAACTTAACATCAAGTCAAGTTCTCCAAATAACTTGTTGAGGTCCATGGAAGAAGTAGAGGATAAGGAATCCCACTCATAATCGTTAGATTCGGGGGAGTCACAATGATATTGGTCCATTCGTTCGTGAGATGTCTTAATATCTTCTAAAGCACTTACTTCCTAAGTAAGGGTAATGGGGTACTAGGAACACCAATCTGAATCGGTTGAAACCCTAGCCCTACTCCTTTTGGCCACTAAGAAACAAATATTGGTTCAATCCTGCCATCTTGGTTTAAGCCTAAACCACTATGTCCATCATATCCTTTGCTTTGCATGATTTTGAAACCCTTTCCATATAGATTTGTAGGAATATGAGCAAGTAAGAGGGGTTCTTCATCATCTTCCCTATACAACCAAGAAGTGACATCTTCTGTATTTACAGCCTCTTTGCTTAATTCACCCCATTTAGAAAAATTTGTTGTGGGAGGAATGTGTATAGTGACCATAGATTGTCTCTTATTCAATGTAGGTAAACCGTATGACTTAGGAGGAATCAAATAGCTAACACAATAAGAAGTTTTCATGTAATACTCTCCACAACCCTTGTCTTGGATCTCAACCCTAGGAGTGGTAGGAACTGAAGGTGAAATAGGTGTTTGACTGAGTGTGGCTAGATCAACATAGGAGGATGAATTGGATGATGAGGCCTCTTGGTTTACTGGCACTTGGCGTTGAGGAATTTCCTTTAGATTGGTGCAATACTGGAAAGGATCCGGATCACCATCTATAGTTATTTCTATGCCATTGTAAGGGAATTTAAGACACTAATGATACATGGAAGGGACTGCCTTCATGGCATGAATCCATGGTCTACCTAGCAGAAGGTTATAAGGGAGGGTGAGATCCAAGACCTGGAACTTTGTCTCCATCACCGTAGGACCAATTCTAATAGGAAGTGTTACAACTCCCTTTGATTTAATTTCCTCATCATCATAAGCTTTAATGATAATAATCTTGGTCGTGTCCATGCATGCTTCTGAGATACCTAAAGACTTAATTAGTTTTAAAGTACACAGATTTAACCCTGCTCCTCCGTCTACCAAAACTCGTCTAACTTTGGTGTCATCAACAAGGACTTCTAGATGTAAAGGGTCGTTGTGGTTCATCTTTTTAGTTGCATAGTCTTGTTTAGAAAATGTGGCATGATGATTATTGGTCAATTAGCCTACCATTTCCTAGAAATTATTGACATCAAGATCATTAGGGACCGTGGTGTTTTGTAAAGCCTTATCAAGGATACATCGATGCTCAGGGGAAATACGCAACAATTCCAAGATTGAGATTTGGGCTGGGGTCTTCCCCAATTGGTCAAGAAGGTTATATTGTAACTTGGAAGGTTGGGGTGTTTGCTATGATGGAGGGCCTTGGATAGTGAATTTAGTATGACGAGGATTGATGGAACACTCAAGATTAGTATTGATAATAATGGTATTGATATTCTCATCGGTGGCACGAAGGTAGTGAATGATTTTTCCACTATTATAATTGTGCTTGACACTAGCATAGTTGGATGACATATTGGTCTTAGTACTCGAACTGGGGACAGTTCCTTTCCCATGGTCATGTAGTGGGTCCAAAAATACTTGAGGATCAGTGTTTGATGACTTCTATTTTTGTCCACTAACTTCAATAATTCTCCTTTCCACAAGATCCTGTATGATATTCTTCAGTTGTCGATAGTTTTGTAGGTTATGTCCCTTAGTTCTATGATAATCACAAAAGGCATTGTCATCCCACCAAGCTGGTTTAAATTGTCCTGGATCATATTGTCTTAGTTCCTGCAGTTGTATGAGATTATGTTGTAACAGTTGTTTGAACACCGACTCAATGGGTTCCCCTAAGGGAGTGAACTCATGTTTTTGAAATCTTCTTGGTTGTGGACATTGAGAATTTTGGACCATGTTAGGAGGTTGATTGATGGCATTAAGCGTGTTGGCAAAAGTATGAGGTCCTTGTAATGTGAGGAGGGGTCCTGCTTGTAGCATTTTAGCATCAACCACTCCATCATTGGTGACACTTTTGTTATGAGACCAGAATCTATTTCTGTCAATGGGGGTGTTTTGTATGATCGGGTTTCTATTGGATGTTGATGTCTTGAGTTCACCATTTTCAATGAGATCCTTCTCTATTATCACCCCTTTTTCCACTAGTTTCTAGAAAGATGTACAAAAATGTACCCTTAAGTTACTCCTGAGTTTTGCATGAAGGTTTTCTTGAAACATTGTAACTTTTTGTTTTTCAAGTATCTCGACAGGACACTTAATAGCTATAGTTCTCCACCTCTGGAAGAAAGCAATGAATGTTTCCCCTTCATCTTGTGTTGTGTGACACAAGGTTGCAATATTTATCTTGTGGTCTATGTTGAAGGAGAATTTCTCCACAAATTTCTCAACCAGTTCACCCTAAGATCTAATGCCAGAATCTAGACTCGAAAACCACTCTAGTGCAATTCCTACAAGACTTCTTGGAAATAGCCTCATAAGATACGTGGGGTCATAAGCGACATCTATGCATATGGTAGAAAATTCCCTTATATGTTCTATTGGATTTCATTTGCCATTGTACTTAGGGAGATTCGGTATGACATATCCATGAGTGATCTAGGGGACAATTTTTCAGTGAAAATTGAAGTGCTCCCAATACTCTAGAATTTAGCACCATCATAAAGAGAATGACGTCCTGATTCCAACACAACTTGAACGGGGCGAAAAGGACTTCGTTTGTGCAAGTTACGGCCAGTCAAACTTCCAGTCAAACTGGCTTCAGGGGTGTCCAAAAGGCAAAAAAATAATCATCTCAAAAATGGATGGAACTAGCATCATCATGAAGAGCTCATCGAGATGATTCCGACGGCATTCGTTTCGTCGAAATCCGACGTCGTATGCTCGAGTTAGAAGCAGTCAAACTTCAGTCAACTTGAGGATACAGATGATGACATCATCATGCTGACGTGTCCATCCGTACTGTACAAAATTTATATTGACGAATCCAAGAAAGACACGTGGCAGGTGACTCAGATTGTACGGACCAATCATATCATGACACGTGGCCAGCCGTACAGTACAGGCATCCCAGTGGCAGTCCAGTCAGCACAGTCATCGGCTTCGTCATCAGACACGTGGCAGCATCATCAACAGCTCGATCAGCACCTTCGGCGAATAGGACTCTGACACGTGGCTCCCAGTCAGCAGTATGGTTATCCTTGTGAGTGGCTTCGTCAGCGGACACATCATCTGGGTCGGCGAATAAGAGGGTGACACGTGTCGTATGTGTTGGCTGAATGTAGTTCAATGGTGGAACAAAATGTTGTTGCAGCGGGCTCGACCCCACGATCTCCGCCCAAATGGCCGGGCCATTAGCCGTTGCACCAAACACAGCGGTCAATAGCATATATAGCATTGCTTTTTTTTGTTGTTAAACGGTTCGGGTATTGGTTATAAAGTGAGGCCGGTGGGGTTGGAACCGCTGACCCCACGGCCACTAAAGTATATAACTGCCGATAGACCATGCGACATGCCTTGAAAGTATATGGCCGTAGTTTTATTTTGTTAAGGTTTTGTCAACCGAGCCATAACCAAATGGCTTAATAAAGCCATAAACAAGTAACACCAACTCTAACAATCTAAACCAAAAGCCAAATGGAGATATCAGAGATGTTGTACGAGGTCATAAGGGAGTTAGGCATTTATTTTGGTAGTTAAGCCTAAAAAGGAAAATTGTATGTATAAAAAGAGGGGGTATAGGCCTTGTTTTTCGAAGTCCAGGTGGTGAGAACGAGAGAATGCTCAGGAGATTTTGCAGACATTTCCGCACATCAGAGGAACGTTATGTTGCTGTGCTTGAAGGAGATAGTCCATGAAGCAATTGTAACTATTTTTGGAGTATAATTGGATCGGTCACTCCGTTGGAGAGGGGCCCAGAGGCATAGTCCTTAGGGACGAACTCCGTTATCAATTGCGTTTGTCTCCTCTTTATTTTCTCTCTTTCTTTTTAGTTCATTATCTTGGCAATTATATTATGTTCATTTATTCATTTGAGCATTGTATTAAGTGATCTTTTACGTTATGCATTCTAAAAGCAATTGTCCTAGATCCTATATAGATCAAGTTGGTATCAGAGCTTTGTGTGTGGCTAGTATTGTAGAATTTGAATGCTAACAAGATCCAGGTTGCAACGAGGTGAAGGAGAACTTGAAGAGTATAAGCCAGAGATCGGAAGACGAAGAGCTAATCAACCGTCACAAATGGAAGGAAAAGAAGGTGGACAAAGTTCAGAGCTCAATCCAAAGGATTTCTAGAAGCTATTTCTCGATATGAAGGCGATGGTGGAAGAAATTTATGCAGACAAGAAGAAGCACAAAAAGGGAGGTTCTTCAAAGCATAAGAAGCAGGAAGATCAGAAAGACACAGAGGAGAAAACTCCAGAAACTCCTCCTCCATCTTCTCCCTCTTCTTCTCCTCCCCCTTCTTCTCCTTCTCCTTCTCCTTCTTCTAATGTAAATCCATTTAAGAGAAAATCTAAGCCTGTTATTAAGCTAGATGTAAAATTTGAGTTACCTAAATACTGTGGGGAGTTAAATGCTGAGAAGTTAGATGATTGGGTCCAGCAAGTAGAAGTATACTGTAGGATTCAAGGCCTAGTAGAAGATGCTTCTAGGATTCAATTAGCAACTCTTCGGTGGGGAGGTACAGGTCTCACCTGGTGGGAGAGTAAAAATCGAGAAGAAATTGCTCGCCATGGTCAAGTTAATATGTCTTGGATGGACTTTGTTGCTGCCCTTAGGAAACAATTCTATCCTTTAGGTTACATGCAACAGTTAACCATGAATTGGCAAACCTTTAGGCAAGGTAAGGGGCAGTATGTCCAGGATTATACTCATGAGTTTAGAAAATGGGCCATTGCTCTAAATGTTCCCTTGTATTCCCAAGACACATTACTTAAGTATATTGGTGGTTTGCATTCTTACCTTAGGCACACTATTTTGATGTTGAGTCCCAACAATCTAGACGAGGTGTCTGTTCAAGCTACTCATATAGAGTCAAGGGGTAAGAACACTTTTAGTGATAACTTTTCCAAGAAGCCATCTAAGTTCGAGGGTAAGTCTAAAGGGAAAGAAAAAGACAAAGATAAAGATAAAGGCAAAGGGAAGAAAACAGCTACAACTAAGAAAGAGGGTGAGAAACCCACATGCTCCCATTGCAAGAAAGAGGGGCATGATGATTCAAGATGTTGGAAGCTTCATCCTGAGTTGAGGCCGAAAAGATATGGAGGTAATAAAGGCAAGCAGAAGACTACTGCAGTGATTCAACAGGATCTTGGTTCTGACTCCGGAGATGAGACAAAGATTGTTGCTACCGGAATCCAAGGTAAAGGGAAAGGTATATCTCTCTTCTGATGCAAGTTTTTCTAATGCCAGTGCAAGTACAAGTAAAGAATCTTCTCCTAAGGTTGATAAGCAAAGAAATGAATTTTTTCACATTCGTGTTGTAACAAAACATACTAAGGTTGATACTCTGTTTGATACGGGTTCACAAGTCAACTTAATATCTGAAGAAGTTGTAAAGAAACTTAATTTGACTACAACACCTCATCCGAAACCATATCCACTTGGATGGGTTTGCAATGATGCTCAACTACAAGTAACTAAACAGTGTAAATTGAGATTTGCTATCACTGCAAACTTTGTAGATGAGGTAGAAGTAGATGTAGTTCCTTTGGATATTTGTGGGCTTGTGTTGGGAAGTCCTTATCTTTATGACAGAAAAGCAATCTTTTATAGGGGGGAGAATAAGTATCATCTTTTTAAAGATGGGGTAGAATACATTGTACGGGCACATAAGGTGAAGACTAATCTTACACTAGTTAATGTGGTCAAATGAAGAGGTTGGTCAACTCAAGTAAGAACTTTGTATTAATGCTTGTAAAAGCCAAAGAAGATGATAAATCTGAGGCCTTCAAGGGGTGTGACCCAAAACATAAAACTGAAATGGTCAAAATTATTTCCGCTTATGATGACATGTTTCAGGAACCGAAGGGGTTACCACCCAAGAGAGAGATATAGCATGAAATCCAGTTACAACAGGATGTGCCACTTCCTAATATCGGCATGTACCGTTTATTAGTTATGCAGAATGAGGAAATTAAAAAGCAGGTTCAAGAGTTGGTGGAAAAGGGAGTTATTCATCCTAGTACTTCTCCTTGTGGTTCTCCAATTGTGTTGGTTCCAAAGAAAGATGGAACTTGGAGGATGTGCATTGACTACCACGCCTTGAACAAGATAACGGTAAAGAACAGGTATCCTCTTCCCAGAATTGATGATTTACTTGATCAGTTAAAACATGCAGTTTATTTCACTAAGTTAGATTTGCGAAGTGGTTATCATCAGATAAGAATTGCAGAAGATGATATTTGGAAGACTGCATTTAAGACAAAACAGGGACTATTTGAGTGGTTGGTTATGCCTTTTGGGCTTTGTAATGCACCAGCTACCTTTATGAGAGTCATGAATGATGTCTTTCGTCCTTTTATTGATGATTTTGTCATAGTCTATCTAGATGATATTCTTGTATTCAGTCGAACTTGGGAAGATCATGTAAGTCATGTAAAGAAAGTCTTTGATGTATTAAGAAAAGAAAAATTGTATGTAAAGATGTCTAAATGTGAATTTGCTAAGACATCCTTAGTGTACTTAGGCTATGTCGTAGGGGGTGGTCAATTGAAAGTAGACCCTGCGAAGGTCGAAGCTATTGTAAAATGGCCTAAGCCAAGTACAGTCACAGAGGTCAGAAGTTTCCTAGGTGCAGTTCAGTACTGGAGAAAGTTTATTGCAAATTTCTCTTATATAGCATCACCATTACATGCATTAACTAGTACAAGAGCAACTTTTCAGTGGGGAGGTCCACACCAGAAGGATTTTGACACTTTGAAGGGAAAGTTGAGCACCACACCAGTTTTGGCCTTACCAGATCTACATCAACCATTTGAGATCGAGATAGATGTGAGTGGATTTGCCATGGGAGCAGTACTCATGCAAGGAGGTAAACCAGTTTGCTACCACTCTGAAACTTTTTCAGGAGCAGTAAGTAACTATCCTACTTATGATAAAGAACTTTATGCTTTAGTTCAGAGTGTTAAGAAATGGAAACATTACATAATAGGGAAAGAAACTATAATCCACACTAATCACCAGCCACTTCAGTATTTGCACTCACAAACTAAACTGCAACAAAGTAGGCACTTTCAGTGGATGGGTTTTCTACAACAGTTTCATTTGGTTATTAAGTATAAGAAAGGTACCCATAAAAAAGTAGTAGACATGCTCTCTAGACCTCCTATGATGAATGCTTTGATAATCCTTCAGAATAATTCTATGGTTCATGAAAGTTTTCAGGAACAATATGCTAATGATGAGAACTTCAAGGATATCTATGCTGCTTTAATGAATGGTAAACATGTAGAAGAGAAAGATTATTATGTGTAGGATAAACTGTTATATCACTTGTGAAAATTATGTGTTCCAAAAGACAAACAAGCACAGGTTATTAGAGAAGCACATACCTCATTGATTGCAGGACACTTTGGGGTAAACAAAACATTGACTCAACTGCAGAAATATTGTTATTGGCCTCGTATGCAAGAAACTGTAACTAAGTATGTTAGAGGTTGTGTTATGTGTGCAACTAGTAAGCCTAGTAACAGGAAGTTGGGATTGTACACACCTCTACCTGTACCTTCTCGGCCATGGGAAAGTGTGTCAATGGACTTTGTTGGGGGGTTACCTATGTCTAGGAAGGGACATGATTATTTGTATGTAGTAGTTGATCGGTTCAATAAAATGTGTATCTTAATGCCATGTAAAAAGCAAGTCACTGCTGAACTGATAGCTCATATGTACTTTCAATTTGTAGGGGTTCATTTTGGGTTACCTACTTCTATTGTATCGGATCGAGATTCTTGATTCTTGGGAGAATTTTGGTCAGCTTTGTGGGGACTCATGGACACCAAACTAAAGAAGAGTACGACCTTCCATCCATAGATCGATAGACACACAGAGGTTGTAAATAGGACAGTTGTGCACCTACTCAGAGGGTATTGCAGCAAGCATCCTAAGTTGTGGGATGAGAGTCTTCATTATGTATAGCATGCCTACAACCATGCAACACACTCTTCTACTAAGAGGTCTCCTCTTGAGACATGCTTTGGTTATGTGCCCAAGACACCGATGGATTTTTCTTTTGGGAAAGATGATGTTGAAGATGGACGCCATGATGCAGAGAAGGCTTTGAAGTTCATCCAGAAAGTCCAAGCAATTCATCAGGTAGTGGAAGCGTGGTTGGAACAGAGCCAATCAAAATACAAGGTTCGCCATGACAAACATTGCACTAATCATCATTTTCAGGTTGGAGACCAAGTTTGGTTACATATTAGCAAGAAAAGGATGCAAGGTGAAGGTAAAAAGCTTAAGCCAATTAGGTATGGTCCTTTTTAGATCCTTGAAAAGATTGGTACCAATGCCTTCTGCCTCAATCTTCCTCCATACATGCATATTTACTCGGTTGTCAATGTTGAGAATTTGAAACTGTATGAGCCTCCAATGATCCTAGATGAAGTCACAGACATTCAAGTTCCATTAGTTGATGACCTTTCACCAGAGTACATGTCAGAGTTGCCAGAAGATGTTATTCTCGACAAGAATGTCAGAACTTCACGAAGAGGAGATGTTGAGTACCTCAGAGTGGGCCTGAAGGGGATGCATCCAAGCAAAGCAAGATGGATGGAGATTGGTAAAGTGAGGGAACTTTACCCTCACTTACTTTCCAAGTAATCAAGCTTTCGAAGGTCCAAAAGCTCTCCAGTGGGGAGGCCTGATCCGGGGGACAATTTTTTAGTGAAAATTGAAGTGTTCCCAATACTTCAGAATTCAGCACCATCAGAAAGAGAATGACGTCCTGATTCCAATGCAACTTGAACGGGGCGAAAAGGACTCCGTTTGTGCAAGTTACGGCCAGTCAAACTTCCAGTCAAACTGGCTTCAGGGGTGTCCAGAAGGCAAAAAAATAATCATCTCAGCAATGGATGGAACTAGCATCATCATGAAGAGCTCATCGAGATGATTCTGACGGCATTCATTTCATCAAAATCCGACATCGTATGCTCGAGTTAGAAGCAGTCAAACTTTAGTCAACTTGAGGATACAGATGATGACGTCATCATGCTGACATGTCCATCTGTACTGTACATAATTTATATTGATGAATCCGAGCAAGACACGTGGCAGGTGACTCAGATTGTATGGACCAATCATATCATGACACGTGGCCAGCCGTACAGTACGGGCATCCCAGTGGTAGTCCAGTCAGCAAAATCATCGGCTTCATCATCGGACACGTGGCAGCATTGTCAACAGCTCGGTCAGCACCTTTGGTGAATAGGACTCTGAAACGTGGCTCCTAGTCAGCAGTATGGTTATCCTTGTGAGCGGCTTCGCCAGCGGACACATCATCTGGGTCGGTGAATAAGAGGGTGACACGTGTCGTATGTGTTGGCTGAATGCAGTTCAACGGTGGAACAAAATGTTGTTGCAGCGGGCTCGACCCCGCGATCTCCGCCCAAACGGCCGGGCCGTTAGCCGTTGCACCAAACACAACGGTCAATAGCATATATAGCATTGCTTTGTTTTGTTGTTAAACGGTTCGGGTATTGGTTATAAAGCGAGGCCGGTGGGGTTGGAACCGCCGACCCCACGACCACTAAAGTATATAACTGCCGATAGACCACGCAACATGCCTTGAAAGTATATGGCCGTAGTTTTATTTTGTTAAGGTTTTGTCAACCAAGCCATAACCAAATGGCTTAATAAAGCCATAAACAAGTAACACCAACTCTAACAATCTAAACCAAAAGCCAAATGGAGATATCAGAGATGTTGTACGAGGTCATAAGGGAGTTAGGCATTTATTTTGGTAGTTAAGCCTAAAAAGGCAAATTGTATGTATAAAAAGAGGGGGTATAGGCCTTGTTTTTCGAAGTCCAAGTGGTGAGAACGAGAGAATGCTCAGGAGATTTTGCAGACATTTCCGCACATCAGAGGAACGTTATGCTGCTGTGCTTGAAGGAGATAGTCCATGAAGCAATTGTAACTATTTTTGGAGTATAATCGGATTGGTCACTCCGTTGGAGAGGGGCCCGGAGACATAGTCCTTAGGGACGAACTCCGTTATCAATTGCGTTTGTCTCCTCTTTATTTTCTCTCTTTCTTTTCAGTTCATTATCTTGGCAATTATATTATGTTCATTTATTCATTTGAGCATTGTATTAAGTGATCTTTTACATTATGCATTCTAAAAGCAATTGTCCTAGATCCTATATAGATCAATGAGGGAAAGGGGTCATGTACAATGATCTATCAAAGGGAAATGGGCATGTGTCCTTTGTTGAAAATGATTTCTTAGTTGACACCGACATGTTATCCATTTGCATTTATAATGCATGCATTTGTGTTTGTAAGACGTCAACTTGGGTCAAAGATGTGCTAGGGGGATTATGCGGATCCGTGTATGTGTTATGAAATCCAACGTCTCGTGATGGGTTTTGATTGAATGTTGGCATCTAAGGTGGATTTGGATTTGGAATGTTGGTAAATGTGTTCTGGTCTGGAATCTACATAAATTGGTGTTGACCTGGGATCTGTGTAAACGAATTCTGAGTACCACTTTGGGAAAAGGGGTTCTAATTGGGAATCTGTGTAAATGATTGGTGTCCATCGATTTGAGAGAATGGATTCTGATTCAGAATCTGTGTGAATGGATTTTGAGTACCAGTTTGGGAGAGTAGATTTTGACTCAAAAATTGCATGAATGGATTCTGATTGCCATATTGGAAGGAGGGAATGCCCCCTGTTTGTGTGATCCGTGGTATAGTACTAGTGACCGGAGCACTAGGTATGGCCGTCGACTATGGTATGGTGTTTGTGATAGTAGTGTTAGGTATGGTCGTTGACTGTGAACTTGTGACACCAACATAAGGTGTAAAGGCTAAGGTCTTAGGTCTTTTACTCCCAACAAGAGGATCGAAGGGAGTGGATGATGAAGCCCCTATAGTGAAATTAAATCCCGATGTCATGCTAGATGTACCAAATGGGGATGTATGGACTGTCGTACTCTGTGTAGGTGTACTAGATGGAATAGTTTTGCTGACCTGAGGTATAGTAGTACTAGCAGTCGTGGTATTTTTCCCTTGTGTAGGTTGAGTTTGTAAGGTGCTGATATCAAATCCTGGAGGTAAGGTAGCGCCTTTAGCTAGCAATTTGGCTAGGTATCATTGTTGATCATTTTCTAGGTACTCATCTATGAAACAGGCAAACTCAGGGTCCTGTGCGACAACCTCTATGTCTTCTACTACAATATGTCCTTGAGTGTTTCTAGTGGTGAATTTGTCTAATAGAGTCTTATGAGGTCTTGAAGAAAACGGATTGATGAATTCATTTGGGTTCGACATGTTTTCTCTCTCTTCTCTTAGACCTAGTTTCAACCATGTAAGACAAGCTCAATATGTGGGAAATGCAAAACTATATCTATGAACAGTATGACCCTAGTCTATGTTTTTGGGATTTTCGTATGCAAAATAAGGAATGTTCTAGGATGACACTAGCCTAAGATCTAAAGATGCAAGGTCTAAGCAAGGTTCTAAAATAATCAATTCTATAAACCTTAAGACGAAGGGACCAAATACCTAAAGTCTAACCAAGGTGTCAATTTAGTTTAAGTCAAGGAACCAATGTAGGACAAGGAACAAAGACAAGTTGAGTTTCCTAACTAGACTGATGAGCTAGGAGGACTCTGTGTAGGATAAAGATAAACTGATAAAACTAGGTTCAATGACAGATTTCGTTGACACTATGACTTTTCTAGAGTGTAGATGGTGAACTAGTCCTAAAGTTTGTAAAAGTGACCTTTCTAGAAGTTTAATGCAAGGTAATATGTATCCTAAGATGAAACTAAACTCTGAATGAAGACAACTATGGTAATGACTAAATGAACCTAAAGGATACAAAATTGAGAAAATCGTTTCAGGTTTCTATTCAAGGACTGTTTGTGTAAAGACAACTGAAACTGGTATAATCGTGTTGACTGGACAGTGACTGTGAATTCTGGTTTTCTGATAATCAAACAGATGTGTCTCAAGATTTCATAGATGCGGTTCAAGTTAACAGTTGTGATTTTCCATTAATCTCTCTGGTAATTTTAATGTGTGACTCTGACAGATGCGGTTAACCTTCTAACAGATGTGACTTGTACTGATAGTTGTGACTCAGAATATAACACATGCAATTTTTGCAAAGCAATTACGAGCTAAACTGGCAGATGTGACTCTATGCTAGATAGATGCAACTGATACTGACAGATGCGACTCAAAGATAAACAGGCGTGACTCATGATAATAGATGCGACTCAATATTTAATAGATGTGACTCTTAATAATAGATGCGACTCTAAAAATTAATTGCGACTTTCTAGTGAACAGTTGCGACTCTCTATGTATTTTTAGTGATAAGATTTAAACTGACTCTATTTTCTGTGATCAAATTTTGACAATCAAAGACAATCATAAGACAAAGTGTTTTTAGTTTTGAATTTGGACTCAAAGAACGTTTAAGTTGATAACAGACAAGCACATCCTAATAGGCCAAAGGCCTAAGGTTTTATACTTGGTATAGCCCACCCAAATACCTCGGATTGGTGATAAACACCTTTCCTTCTCAAGAGCAGATAGCTTAGAAATTTGGTGGCATTGGCTCCCCTCCACGACTCATTAACGTCTTTCGAGCACACCAATTTTGAATTCTTTGGGCAATGACCTCCCAAGAACTGCTATCTCTACTCAAGGGGATCAATAGTGAGTATCTTCGGGCATGATACTGTACCCTGCACTATACCAAGCAACGGCCACAAATAGGTTGGTCTCTAAAACAAAAGGTATTTAATACGGGCATTCCATTCATAGGGCATGATCCATGTGGCGAGAGTCCCCTTTCGAATCCATGTCGTCGGAACCATACGCGTGATTCTTGGACTTTCCCCAAGAATCCACTTTTATATACCGGCTGGAAGTCCCTTGGGTTTAGGGTGCTACTGGTCTGAGTTGTCTTGGGGTGAGTACTTTTTCCCACCAGAATAGGCCCAAGTTCTAGAGTTGGTAACCGTTTCTCTTACACCCAGGATCGCACGGATGTGCAAGGGGAGAGGATACTTTGATGTACCAAGTCGTAAGGGTAACCAAACTTGTGCTTTCACACCAAACACAGTAGACACTTGTTAATTTTAAACTAAACGAAAGATTTGCTATGCTACCAAACAATTTGTTTCAAAATTAACTAGGGTCTTTGACAAGCATCCTGCATAAAAACTCGTTAGTAATTTTCAATGTCGTCTTTGTCAATCATCCTGTAAAAGTTTGTTAACTCCAAAAGGCCACACACTGAAAATCAAATATTAGTAACACACAAATCAATTGAAAATTTTAGATTTCCAAAAAATAGAAATAAAGTTTACTAGTCAATTGCGTCGCTGTGTTACCAGTCAGATGCGTGATATTTTCTTCAATTGCAGCTCGGTATTCACCAGTCAATTGAGGTTCAGGAATTTTCAG
The DNA here is from genome assembly GCA_007258455.2 of Sequoia sempervirens. NCBI lineage: Eukaryota > Viridiplantae > Streptophyta > Pinopsida > Cupressales > Cupressaceae > Sequoia > Sequoia sempervirens. The sequence continues at coordinate 12,981 of VDFB02271162.1, read as the reverse complement.
ATGCGTCGTATATTTTTCAGATGCATCGTTTCTTCTGTCAGATGCAGTTCAGGAATTCAATTGCGTTGTTTCGTCAAATTGATGCATCGTTCCATATGAAAAATTTGCAAAATCAAAAATAAAAGTCTACGGATTCGCGAAGATGGTGTCTTCATGTTGGGTTCACCAAATGTAACGCCAAGAAAGTGCACAAGGAACAGATTAGAAGCAAACATGCAATGCAATACTAAAATCTGAAATGCAAATCTAATGTTAAGCAACAAAGAACAAAGGAAAGAAAACATAAACAAACTGAAACAATCTCACCAATTTCAAACGTATTGCCATGATTCATCTCAATTGCCCTTCTCCATTTTGCTTGTGTAGTATAATTGCCCTCAGATTTCTCGTAAGTTCATGCAAGTATAGCCTAAGATAGTGATTAGCAAAATATTGAAGATTCAAGATTAAGTGCTCTCGAAAGTCATAAGATTTCGTGAGAGATTGGAATGAAGAATGACAAATCAATTTATAGAAAATTGATTATTCGAATGACAGGCCAAGATCGAAAGATCAACGGATAGTTGAGATTGACTGATTAGACATGCATTCTGATAATTGTCAGTAGTGACATGAGTGATACAAATTAGAAATAGAATTAAAGATTAAATAAATGATTTAATCTTCAGTTTGGTATTCGAAAAAAGAAGAAATATCTTTGCATGACAAAGATAAAGATTGATTAAAGCGACTCTTGTTCGAATGCATGCACAAGGTTTAATTAATTAAATAAGCATATTTAATTAATCTACATGTACACGCAGATGAGTTAGAACTAGATGATTAAATGATCTGACCAAGATATTACTCAAGAAAGCCACTCAGACATCAAATCAAGAGTTAACTGAGTGATTAAAATAGATGTCGAGTCAAGTAAAAGTGAATACTTAGATAACTCACATAATTATCTAAAATATAGAAGAATGCGTTAAAATAGAATTAATGAATTAAATAATTCATTTAATTCAAGACTCGATATTTGAAGAATAATTAAATAAATAATATTTATTTAATTAAGTGATGAAGGGATTTTAAATGAATAATTAAATAAATAAAGAATTTATTTAATTATAGTTGAAATATGATAAAGGTAAATTAAATAATGATTTATTTAATTTAACAAGAAGAATAAGGTTAATTAGTAACATAATTAAATAAAAAGCGTTTATTTAATTAATCAAATAGAATAAAGAAAAATGTGAATTAATTAAATAATTAAGATTATTTAATTAATAGAAGAATTAAAGACTATAGAGAATAATTAAATAATTGACATTATTTAATCATGACCATGAAGAATACGAATTATGAAGAATATTGAAGTCGCAGGCCTAAACCAAATTTCAGTGTCTACAGTTGCATATGTTTTTGAGAGTTGTTTATTTTGTGAGCTGAGAGTTATGGTTTGATAATTACTAAAAGAGTGCATATTTCCATTTTGAGAGAGAAGTTATAGTGAAGCATTGAGTTGGGAGAATTAAGTGAATCAAGTGAGTTATTGTTGGAAGGATGAACAACAAAATAGTTGATTGGATTAAGCCTATATAGGCATGGTGAACTAATTTTCTTTTATTTCTATTTATAAAAGATTTTTTCTTGTATGTTTAAATAAGAGTACTTGCATTAGGAAAATATAGTATTTGCTTTGGAAAGGAAAAGAAGCTATTTTATTCTTTTCCATGAAGTGTTTGTATTTACTCCATAATAGGAGAGATTGTTTGTCATAGGTATATGAATACTAGATATGATTAAGCAAGGATAAATTAAGAGTTATCCATAGCTAGTTATTTGTTATAATTGGTAGCTTCTAAGTTACTCCTAGGGTTTGATTATCCGTTAAAGGGAGGGTAACTTGCATTTATGCTTTATGAGTAGATATATCATTAAGTTATGGGAAAAGGGAATAGGTTATCTCTAGGGTTATAGACTACCCAATGAAAGATAAACCTATGCATATAGGATATAGCATGACCTAAAGTTAAATTGAGCTTGAGTAGTGTATGTGAGCAGGATGAATTTCACTCAAAGTACTGGGTGAGAACACTTTGGCCAAAGTAGTGTGATTGTCTTTGGTTCCATCGTCAATTCACCATGATCCATTTATATGAATGATAGTCCTATATTGTGAGTTTACAAGTTCTAGTCATGTAGAAAGCATCACTAAGCTTAGATGGTTATCATTACGTGGTTGTTCTACCAATCTCTTTGTCAAAGGGTAGGGCCATCTATCAAATGATAGATGTGTGAGGGACCACATATGAGTCTATGGTTGGCAGAAAAGCACTTGAGTGGTGCTTCTCCTCCTTAGCAGGCGACATGAAGACCAAGATTTGAAAGGAGGTTCCTAGACTATCTATATCTATTGTTTGAGGCTCAGATGAGCTATGTATGTACTTTGTACACATTCTTGGAAATATTGTAAATATGGAATTATTATATTGGAATGGAATCATTGTTGATTATTGTTATGACATCTATGTTCATTTGTTCTCTATAAAATAAAGAAATTTTTTATGTCAATGTTTGATTTACATAGTTTATTTACTCACATAGCGAAAACTTAGGAAAAGTTACTTTAGTGAATGGTTGACATGTTACACTAGTCTAGAACAAAATTTTTGGGTTGAAGTTGTTGCCACTATTTGTTACCTAATTAATAGGTCTCCTACATTATCTCTTGTTGATAAGATTCCTATAGAGGCATGGTTAGGCCACAAGACTTCATTAAGACATCTTAGATTTTTTGGTTGTGGGGCATATGAACATGTGTCAAAGGAGAAGTGAACAAAGTTGGGGAATAAGGTTGTTGAATGTATCTTCATCATATAGAATTAAGGTGTGCAAGGGTACAATATTTGGGATCCCATTGCATAGAAGGTAAGACATAGTAGAAGTGTTACTTTTAGAGAATATAAGCCTTCTTCTAATACATTGTAGCTAGAAAAAAAGTAAAGAGGAAGAAATGATTCAATTTCCTTCTACACATGAGAAAGTTGAATCGAGGCCCATGGTTAGACAAGAAGTTGAAGAGAGCTCATCTAGCTCTGAATCTTTAGAAGAGGAGGAAGAACCTCCAACTTAGCTTGTTTGTAGGTCTAAAAGGCATATACAACCACCTAAAAGTTATTCACCTAATGATTGGAGATATATTTTTCTTTGAATGCTAACATGGATGAACTTAGATCAGTAGAAGAGGCATTAGGTATAATGATGCAAAATCTTGGAAGATTACTATGGATGAAGAAATGACAGTTTTGAAAAATAATGATACATGGGATCTTGTACCATTGCTTGAAGGATGAATACCAATTAAGGTTGAAAATGGGTGTTCAATAAAAAGATTGGTTTAGATGGAAGTATTGAGAAATATAAAGCAAGGTTGGTTGCAAAAGGTTACTCTCAAGTTGAGGCTATTGATTATGGTGAGATATTTTCTCCTATTCAAAAAATGACATCCATTAGATTTTTTTCTTTCTATTATTGTTGCTTATGATTTAGAGGTTGAAAAAATGGATGTGAAAACTACTTTCCTTCATGGTGACTTGGAGGAGGATATTTATATGACATGACCAGAGCACTACGTGGTGAAAGATAAAAGTAAATTGGTTTGGAAATTGAAGAAATATTTGTATGACTTAAAACAAAGTTCTAGGATGTGGTACCAAAAAATTGATATATATGTGTTGAGTTTGGGATTTGAGTGTTCTAAATCAGATCATTGTGTTTATTCTAAAAACTAATGGTGATCGTTCCCTATTTTTTGAATTATATGTTGATGATATGTTATTTATTGGTAGAGGGGAATGCATTATTTCATAAATAAAATCTCAACTTGATGCTAAATTTGAAATGAAAGATATTGACGTAGCTCAACACATTCTTGGGATGGAAATTAAAAGAGAGGGTGAACGGAAAGCTATGGCTTGGCCAAAGTAAGTATGTCAATTCAATTTTACAGAGGCTTGATATGTAGAATTGTAGACCATTGTGTGTTCCTATTTTAGTTGGAACAAAGTTATATGTTTTGGATTGTCCAACATCCCCATTAGAGATGGAATACATGAGCAGAGTGCCTTACCAGAGTGCAGTTGGAAGGTTGATGTATGTTATGGTTTACACTAGAGACCATGGATACATTTTCCCAAGTAGTGGGAGTTCTTTCTTGATATATGTCTAATCTTGGTAGAGTTCATTGGGATGCAATTAAAAGATTCTTCAAATATTTGTGCAGTACCTTAGATTATTCCTTGTGTTATCATAGTAATATGACTGAAGATGAGATTTCCCTCGATATACATGTTTATGTGGATTCAGATTTGGAAGGTGATGTTGATAGCAAATGATCCACTAGTGCTTATGTGTTAACTTTATTTGGTGGTATAATCAGTTGGAAGAGTAAGCAATAGGATGTGGTTTCTTTGTCCACAACTGAAGCAAAGTATATGACAGCTACTCATGCTTGTAAAGGAGACATTTGGCTTAAGAGTTTGTGTTCAAATATTAGAATTAAACAAGGTGCAGTGATAATTTATTGTGACAATTAGAGTGTGATATGTCTAGCTAAGAACCCAACATTTCATGCCAGGACCAAGCATATTGATGTATAGTATCATTTTGTTAGACATATGGTTGAAGATGACATGGTGAAGTTGGTTAAGATAGAGAATTTTATGAATGTTGTTGATTCGTTAACTAAGCCTGTGAGCATAGAGAAGTTTAGCTAGTGTTCAGAGATTATGGGCCTTTGACCCCTAGAAATTAAGAGATGATGTTTTACACCCTCCCATTGCTTTTGCAAGGTGTTCAAAAATTTGGAGATTTGTTGAGTAAATGTGTCTCAACCTTGCAATTATATAAGGTACTATTGATACATAAAGTACTATTGATACGTCCATGATGGGGGGCATGGGGGGTTTCCCCCCATGAGGGGTCCAGGGGGATCATCCCCCCAACTAGAGGTATGGGGGCAATGCACCCCATCTAGGGCTTAGGGGTAGCACCCCAAAAATAAAATTTTTATTTTTATTTTATTATTGTAATTCTGGACCATTCATCATTATGTCTCATATCTAACAGTTGATATTTTATTAGCTTGAATTTCCCAAGAAGGCAACCCTATTTTATGAGGGCATTATATTACAGATATGTATTGTGATGTATTCTAAGAGTCAGATAGTGGTAGTGTTTCCTCTGGATCTCTAGTTGGTGATTCTCCTATGAGAAGATTGGTCTGCAAGAATATTGTAATCTTTGTGATTTCTGAATAATATATTGGGCAACTTTTGGAGTGTGGATTTTTCTCCTGAAAGGGTTTTCCCCACGTAAATCACTGTGTTGTGGTATGCATGATATTTATGTCTATTTTTTCTTAAGTTTCTATAAATGTTAAAGATCTATAAAAAATTTACATTATTCTCCTCTCAATATTAGTGTAGGAAGTTGTTCTACTACCTTAGCTTCCTTACAATATGCACATATTTCAAAGATATAAACAAGGCATGTCCTAAGAATAATTTTCCTCTACCCAATATAGACATGATTGTGGAGATAACAATTGGGCATGAAATTTTATTACTAATGGATGAATTTTTTGGTTATAACTAAATTTGTATTGCCACTAAAGATCAACATAAAACAACTTCCACTTGCCTTTGGGGAACATTTTTTTAAAATGTTATACATTTTGGTTTAAAGAATGCAAGGGCTACCTATCAAAGAGAAATGAAATCAATATTTCATGACCTTTTTCATAGTATCATAGGTGTTGTCACAATAGTGGTTTACAATTCCTGAGAGGAACGAATTTTAGCTGAAATCACATATTTTTAGAAAATATAATGATTTAAGCCTTAAAAAGTTCCATTTTAAGGATTCCAATTGAAGAGGGCTTGATCAAATCACCTTAGATCAAACCCCCTTGGATAGAACCTCATTAGTTTTAAACCATACCTATAAATGCCTCTCCTTTACACCTATCAAAATGCTGATAAAAAATCACATTTGATTTAGTTTCTTTTTGGGGATCAAAATGAATTCATTTAAAATTTATTTTAAATGATTATGGTATTCCTCAAAACAAGCTATCCAATGAATATAATTTTAATATGTTTTGCTCTTTGTTATGTATTTATTTCTTTTTAAGTTTTATTAAACATAGGTTTTTCTATCTAAAATGAATTTATTTGTTCTTCACATGTAAAGTCAGAAGATTATCAAAAAAAAATTTGAAAAATATGAGTGCACCAGATATTGAAGTCCTTGATCCAACAAAAAAAATAAAATAAAATTTTGGCATATACAAAAAAAGTTACGCATTATACAGTCACACTATGTCTGAATTGTAATTTGTTTGACTTTGAAACTTGATTAAGGAAAAAATATTCAATAAAAAACTATCTAACCAAGTGGAAGCACTAGATATCAAAGTTACAAATCTAAATTTGAAAGAATTAGCATTTTATCCTTCATGGAAATAAAGTTATGCGTTATACGGTGTGCGTCACTTTTTTAAAATGTTATTTTCCTAAAAAAACTCAATTTTTGTGAGATGGAAAAAGAAGGGCACTTGATTCCAAAATTTTAAAAAATATTTTGAATCTGAAAAAAATTGATGAGACTCTTAGTTTGCACCATCTTCCAAATTCCTCATGGTTTAGCCACTATAGGTGCCGAATGTGAAGATTTAGTTAAAATAATAATTTCAGTTGTCCAATGGCCAAAAATTGTGTAAACCACTATTATGGGATCACCCTCAAGCAAAGATTATGTGGATGATTTATTAGAAAAATATGTCAAAAGAGATTGTCACTTGGCTATCCTTGCAATATTTTTTGATAGATTGAAAGAATATAAAGTGCGATTAAACACAAGAAAATGTGTATTTGGTGTATATTTTGAAAAATTTCTTGGCTATATTGTTTCCCATAGAGGAATTGAAGTGGATCTTGCTAAAGTTAAATTTATAGTTGATATACCTCCTCCAACTAACCTAAAGAAATTACATATCCTTCAAGGAAAAATTCAATTAGACATTTCATAGTTCAACGGGTAGACAAGTTTCAACCTTTCACTCATATTTGCACAAAAATGACACATTTAAATAGGACGAGAAGTGTCATCAAGTCTTTCAACAACTATTTAAAATTTTTTGTCTTCACCTCTAGTTTTGATGCCACCTATTCAAGGGAAATATTTTTATTATATAGCTAAACTATTGCACTTGCATTGGGTGCTTTCCTTATACATCATGATGATACATGAAAGGAGAGGGATATCTATTAAATTAGTCATACATCAGTTGGATATGAGATTAATTACACTCCAATAGAAAGGGAATGTCTAGTTGTTTTGTTTGCATCATAAAATTTAAGGCATTACATGCTTAATCATCAAACAAAACTCATCTCTAAGGTGGATCCTTTGAAGTATCTTTTATCTAAGGCTGCTCTAATTGTTTGTATAATAAAGTGGGTTATGATCCTAAGTGAATTTGACATTGAGAATGTGGATCATAAGGATATCAAAGGAAAAATCATTATAGATCAATCAACATATGCACCTTTAGATGTAGATCATCCCCTTATTTTAGAATCTCTAGATGAGATAATTAAATTAACATAAGATATTCATGATTGTGAAAGTTATCATTTGATAGATCCCACACTCAACATGGATCTAGGTCTAGAATTCATTTAATCACTCCACAAGGTTATTATATCCGAAAATAATATAGACTTTCTTTCCCTTGCATAAACAACATTACAAAGTATGAACCTTTAATTGTTGGTCTTAGAATGGAAATTCAATAGCACATAAAGGAACTTCAAGTTTATATGGATTCAAAATTGGTTATAAGGCAAGTGAATGATGATTATCAAAAAAAGGTTCAAAAAATTATCCCCTACAAGAAGATGGTAGATAGTTTTAAACAATACTTTTCAACTATCATTTGTAAAAAAATTCTAAGGTTAAATAACAAAGATGCAAATACTATGACTACTATTGGATCCCTCTTGGACATGCCTCATAATACTCATCATTGTGATTTCTTAGTAGAGTAGCTTTTGGTTCCATCTTCAGATGTTTCTAAATCTAAACTGGAATGTGAGCTTATTGGTCCTAATTCTCCTTGGTATCATAATTTTTATACCTATCTCCATGATAGTAGCCTTCCACCTAACTTATCTAGTGCTCAAAAGAAAACATTCATTTTTTGATCTTATTTTGTCATCCTTGGTGATACCCTTTATCGAAGGAGACTTGATGGTGTCCTCCTTATATTTCTAAACTAATAAGAATCTAAAGCTGCCTTAGGGTGAAGCAACAATAGTGGTTTACAATTCAAGTGAGGAAGGAAAACTCACAAAAAATGACCCCAAAGCAAAAAAAATTATTTTGGGGGTTTGTACGAATCTTCTGGTTCAAGCGAACCCCTTTGAATTTTTTCCACAAAAAAAAAACCCAAATGCATAGCAAAGGGGTTCGGCTGAACCCCCTTGAAGGGGTTCACTCGAACTAGGGTTCGGTTAAACCATGGTTCAAGTGAACCCCTTTGGGTTCGGCCCAACTCCTAGGGGTTTGTTCGAACCCCCCTTGCCTCTCATTCCCCTGCCAAGACATAGAAAAAGTCAATTTTTAAAGCTTTAGTGCTCGGGTTGAGGATGAAAATGGAGGAGTCTTTAGAAACCCATTTGGAATCAGGTAGGTCTTGGAATGAGCTATCCAATGAATATAATATTAATATATTTTGATTTTATTATGTATTTGTCTTTTTAGTTTTATTAAACATTGGTTCTTCACCGAAAATGAAGGTCTATGTTCTACACATGTAGAAAAATAGCATATTATCAATTTTTTTTTTTGAAAAATATGAGTGCACCCGATATTGAAGTCCTTGATCTAACAAAAAAAATAAAATTGAATTTCAATATATACAAAAAAAGTTATGCATTATAATGGTCACAAGTATGTCTGAATTGTAATTGGTTTGACTTTGAAACTTGATTAAAGAAAAAATATTATTTAAAAAAATATCTAACTAAGTGGGAAGCACTAGGATACTGCAAGCTACAAATCTAAATTTGAAAGAATTATAATTTTATCCTTTCATGGAAAAAAAGCAGTATGCTATATGGTGTGCGTCACTTTTTGAAAATGCAGTTTTCTGGAAAAAACCAGTTTTCGTGGGAGATGAAAAAAGAAATACAATATGATTCCAAAAAAATTGAAAAAAATATTTTTAGAATTTACAGAGAAAATGTGACGAGACTCTAGTTTACATCATCTTCAAATTCCTCACGGTTTAGCCGCTATAGGTGCCCGAATGTGAAGATTTAGTTAAAAATAATAATTTTAGTGTCCAGTTTGGCCAAAAATTGTAAACCACTATTGTGGGATCACCCCTTATTGAGGTACATGAAGGTATTTTTTGGGCTCATTTTAGTGGACCTACTCTTGTCAAAATTTTGTTAAGAACTAGATATTATTGGCCAACTATGGAACAAGATGCATGCACAACTTGCTAAGACATTTCATCAATATCAACAAAAGGGAGACTTGATTCATTCACCCACCCAAGAGTTACAATCGATAACTACTCCTTGGCCTTTTTCACAATGAGGACTTGACCCCATAGGAAAAATCCACAACCCTCATCCAATGGTCATAAGTTCATTATCACCACCATTGAGTATTTATGATGTTATTTAAAAATTAAGATGTTCATGATATTTGTTATCAATTCCATATCTAGCATTTCTTTTCCACCCCTTATTATCTAGAAGATAATGGTGAAGTTAAGGATTAAAAAAAATATATTAAAAATCCTTAAGAAAATAGTCAATGAAGTTGGTCGTGATTGAAATTTTTAGCTTAACCTTTCTTTATGGGATTATCACACTAGTATCCACACACCTACTGGAGCCACTTCGTATTCCCTAGTCTTTGGAACCAAATCCACTTCAAGGCTATTCAAGTTGAGCTCCCCTCATTAAGGGTGTCTTTAAAGCATGTCATTGATGAAGAAGAGTATCGAGTATCTAGAATGGATGAGATTGAGTTATTGGATGGAAGGAATGTTGAAAATGGAGGTAATTATGTAGCTTTAAAACTTGTAAGCGTATGTGACAATAGATTTAATCAAGTGTTCTTTGTCACAATTCTTTGTGGATGATTATCTATTTATATTCATTTTACCAATTGTAGAAGTAGACACAAGATTGTAGAAGAATAAGACCAAAAGATAGAAGTGACACAACATATACTGTGGAGAAACCCTTTAGAAAAAACACCACCACTAGAATCAATAGTGCTTGTATTATTTAACCTTAGAACAAGATTGCAATACTTCTTTATCAATCCTTGCTTGAGATGCTTCTTTTGCCTTCAAAAATTCTTCTTCACAACCTACAATAAAATCTAATGGAACTCTCTTCAACTTGCTGCAATTTATAGACAATAATGATCCTTGTAAACTCCAAAGAGTTTACAATTACAAAGCACAAAGCTTATCTCACAAAACCTACACCTATTCTTTGCAAGTAGAGTTCTTCCGTGAAAAACAATGTCAAACCAAGTCCTTCATCAATTTGGGCATCCAAAACTGAAGTCCTAACCTAACATTTATTATAAAGATATCTTGTAAGCTCCTCCTCAAAGTTGGCACCCAAGAATGGGCCCACTTAACTCAGCCTTATAAAATATCTTCTCATGCAAAAGTGTTAACTCCAAGATGCCAACTTGGGCACCCAAGGTGGTTCCAAGCCAATCTATGTTAACTGAAACATATCTCTCCATCAATTCATGCAAATATGATGCATGATTGATCATCCCCACTTAACTGAATGTATCACATTTTATCTGTCATTCCAACTCAAGTCATTAGTCATGCATTCCAAGTCAACTGAAGTCAACTAGCATTCAACTGAAACTAACTACATGCAACTGAAGATAATTGAACCATAACTAAACTGAATTGAACTGAATTCCATGCATGTAAACATCAATTCCTAACTTCTAGGATCTTTACATGCACTACTGAAGTTTTATCTTTCTCCAAACAATTAACTTAACTCAAGGTGGGTTCCACCTTCCATGTGGGTGCACCATGTTCTCCTATTTTGTAGGAGCTCTTGTTGGGCATCCCCACATGTTCCTATCATTTATAATTAATTACAAATTCCAATTTACATTTTCATTTCATTTGAATTTAATCTCTTTTTAATCCTAGTGTTGGGGAACACTTTCCAAGGACTTAGGAGATACATGAAATATGTTTAGGATTGCAATTAAATGACATCCTAGATTCTCAACATTCTCCCACTTGACATTATACATTGCAATTATTGTAAACAAGAAATCATTATTATAAATCAAGTACAGGACTCAAGGCCAATGGCCTTCCTTCACCAACTAATCAATCCATGCCAACTTCAAATGCAACCTGCATAATCATGAAGCTCCAAGCAAATGATTAATACTCAAAACCAAGAGAAATTATCTATAGGAAGTGGTTTCGTAAGATAATCTACAACATTAATCAAAGTGTCAACTTTCTCAATTAATACCTTCCCACTCTCATCCATTTCTTGCAAAAAGTGATACTAAACATCAACATGCTTAGTATGAGCATGATTCATAGGATTTTTGGATAAACAAATAGCACTATGACTATCACATTCAAGTTTGACTTACAATTAAAACCAATACCTTTCCCAAGTCTCTATAACCAAACTGCCTCTTTGGAGGCATGTGAAACCTACCAAGTGTGTTGAACTCATGTTCAACCAAGGTGTAGGCTTCTTGGTCTTTACTATTGAAAAATATTTTCTTACAAGTAACCATTCCAACATATATCTCTTACCATAAGAGAACTAAAGCCTCACCTATTTCTCCAAGTATCCATGAGGACCTGTAACCAACCAATCCATGCCAAACTCCAAATGCAACATAACACTATCATGAAGTAATCAAACAAATGATATTTAATGTACCCAATACATAAGAGAACCACACAAGATCAATGTCAAAGCTCCAATCATGAATTATTCCAACATAAACATGACATCTATGATCTAACCATCTCCTCCAAGGATATCACATGCATCATATAACATATATAAACATCCTAGTCTCAAGAGAACAAGTACCATGCCAAACTCTAAATGTGTATCAAGAGTAAACCATGACATAATAGTGCAACCACTCTAAACCAAGAAAAAACATAGCCCCAATTACATGAAGATAACCTTACCAATGATGTAACCACGTCACTTCCAACAACTCCTATTGAACCGTGGTACGAGCTACACATGGCATCATACCATCCTCTTCATGAAGATCACTCTTTAACATCAAGCAAAGAGTCATCACTAACATTTTTACATGAATGATCAATGCATGATTACCATCATCTAAGGATTCCTCTGTAGAAGAATCAAAATTCTTTTTCTTGTTCTTACAATCCTTCTTCACATGTCCTGGTTTCCCATAGTTCCAACACTTTACCTTACTTCGTCCTTCGAAATTACCCTTCCCTTCCTTGTCTCCCTTAGGTTCCTTTTTCTCAGGCCTACCTTTTACAAACAAGGCATCTTGGATTTCCATTTTAGACTTCCTCCTCATCTCCTCTGATAGGAGAGTATGAATTATATTATCCATCTTTGGATGTACACCACTACCACTGATAGCAACAATTAGATTTTCCCAAGATTTTGGTAAAGAAAAAAGTAACAAAATACATTTATCTTCATCCTCTAGCTTTACATCTACAGATGCTAACTAACTTAGAATCAAATTAAAAGCATTGAATTGATTTGCAACAGAATAACAATCTTTCATCTTTAAAGAATACAATTGTCTTTTCAGATACAACTTATTAGTAAGACTTTTGGTTTGATAGATATCACCTATTCTCTTCCACAACTTATATGTGGTAGTTTCATC